>JAZGTJ010002511.1:0-41788 GCA_036877575.1 Botia almorhae
AAGAGGTCCCTGGTTCAACTCCGGGTGCCCCCTAAAGTTCCTTTACATGTTTCACCTGGTCCACCAACAACGCATCTGTTTTAAAAAGTCACAACAGTGGCTATAGGTACACTTCCTGAAAGTGTTCAGGAAAAACATTCAAGAGGGCAATCTGCCATACGAACATTAGCGTGCTATCGTAATGTATTTTGGTGTGGCACTCTGGTTGCACTGTAGCAGAAGAGACTTATCCAAAGAGTAATAAACACAGCCCAAAAAACTGTCTGGTCACTGCCCTCCCTGGAAATCATTACCTGCTCCCAATATCTCTCCAAGGCCTATAAAATCATGAAGGACCCACCAATGATTCAGTGCAATAAATGTTTTGATCAAGTGAACATAAGTAACCTCAACTTACAACCATTAAAGTATTTTCATTTCCAGCCTAGCCAGTTCAGCTTATACAGGCAGGGTGTACTGCCAAACTACAGTTGCTTTATATATCTGATGTGTTCTCTTGGTCCACAAACACCTCAGCAATCTTAAGAAAGGCACAGCAGTGGCTTTTAAGACATGTTGAAAAATATCAGTGGTTGCTCACTGCCCTCCTTGGAAAACGTTTCCTTGTTCCCACTATCTCTCCAAGGCCTACAACATCGCATGCAGGCCACCACCTATTTGATCTCCTGACCTCTGGCAGGCTGTACAGATCCATAAGAACAAGGCACTGAATCGTTGTTGGTGCTTTTTTTAAATGCAGCATTTTTAAAAAGTCACAGCAGTGGCTACAGCTACACTTCCTGAAAGTGTTCAGGAAAAACAATCAAGAGTGCATACGACCATTAGCGTGCTAACTTACTGCATTTCGGTGGGGCACTCTGGTTGCACTGCAGCAGAGTCCACGGTTCAAATCTGAACCTTTTTACATATCCGATGAGTTCTATTGGTCCACAGACACCTCAGAAATCTTTTAAAAAAGGCACAGCAGCAATTACACTTTTGAAAGTGCTTAGGAAAACAACCATCCTGCCATTAAAGCTTTTCTGCTGAAGTGACCTTTTAAGATGGTTATTAACATAATAAATTAGACAGTCAAATACCTTTTTATGTATTTCTTTGCTTTGTGACAAGCAACTGAAACTCACTTTCATATTTTACCATATTTTAATATATCTGCTGACTGTAAATCATAACGGTAGATCCAGCATACAGCCATATTTACAGTACAGTCCCATTTTTAGAAAGTCATCAGGTACAAAACAAACAAAGCAATGCAACACAAGCTAATTTGATAAGCATTAATGGATGACTTTTTATTATGGACAAATTGCTGTTATGCACTGAAGGCATTAGCATCAACAACAGTATTTAAAACTGTAATAGCATTTACAAATGAACACAACACAAGGCTTTCTTTTCCATATTAAAACACCAAAATCCATTTTGGTCTTATGCCTAATTTATTTTACAATCATTTGTTTTTATATTTCCCAACGTTACCCAATTTCAGATTAACAGTATCTATGGAGTGTAACCACAAGATAAAAATATGGCGTCTCCTGTTGTTGCTTCACAACTATTATTTACATTAAATAATTGCCATGTTGAATAAACACTATCAATAATATTTTGAATAGCCAGCGCTGTTTAATTCCCAAATAAAGAAACACTAACTCTGTACATCACTCTACATAAATACAATTCAAATGACAGAAAACAGAAAATAACAGTCCATCCTTAAAACAAAAAAACAACAAATAAACAGAAACTCCATATTAATGCTAATACTGTAACAGACTTCATGAAACATAATACAGATAAAAGGCTTATTATAGTGTTTTCAGTGTTTCTCCTCTTAATTTCTTTTCTTAATAGTGTCTCACCAGGAGCATAATACATACTATACAAGAATAAAAAAATCCATTACACTTTTTTCAATAGATCTTACACATTTGGCTAAACATGACCCATTATCAAAATAATAGAGAATGAGAATGCTGCAGAAACCCAGACTGGGTGATTCATTTCATTGATCATCAGGGATACAATAATGTTCAATAAGATTTAGCCAAACAACTGGCACACAGTTTATACCTTCTGTAGGTTTAGCTCATTGTCCTACAAAATAGAAAGATGAACAATTTAACAGTTAAAGTTGAAGTAATGTAATGTTGAAACAGAAAAAAACAGGAGTGTACTTTATTTCCTACACAATGTTTAAGCAAAAACAAGTTTTGACACGTTAATATGGCCTTGGTAATCAGCCGATTCCTTCATGTATACACACCTTTGCAGCAACATTAAATAACAAAAAGTCAACAAAATTTATTACACAAAGTGGAGGTTTATGCGCACAGTTATATTAATGTCTGGTCAAGGCAAAGTGAGTAAAGGCATGTCATCAATGCAATGTTGCATTATCTCCTGGCTTAGATAGCAGCTTGGATTGTCACATGAAGATATAAAGCACATTTTGGTTCAGCTGCGAAGGAAACATTTTCAATGGTTGATATGTCATGCCACAGTTTTCATGTCGGCCAGCTAATTGGTTGATTTCAGTAGTGAATATAGAACTAAAGTAGGACTCAGCACAAAAGCTGGAGATACAAGTAGTGTATTGCATAAAAGTTGCTGCCTTGAGTCAATATGAAGCTTTATATGACGTGATAAACAAGTAAACAACACCTAATATTTACAGTATATGTACAAATGATCATATTTCCTGTCACCTTGCCCTTCCCCTATAATAAATACATCCCTTTTGTAAAACCCACTAAAACAACCAAAATTAATCTTTATATTTCTGCGCTTTCTATGTAAGAAATCTTTTCCTCAAGCTTTACCCTTTCCTCCCTCATTATAATCCTATTACAAAAATCTATTCTAAACACTCTCTCTCTCTTTCTCGCTATTAAAACAGTAAAATGATAGTTGCACTTTGATATTTCCAACTCAAAATCCACTTTCTTTTTATATTTCCTTTTTCTCTTTACATGGCCATGGTGGTTAAATGCTGGTGGCCCAGCAAGCCTTTCCGCCCAACCCCAGCACCAGGATGAGTGCCCACTCCACCATGTCCGCAGTATTCCTGCAGGTTCTGTCGCAGGGTGACCAGCGCTGAACCCAAGCAGGCCCGGTTGGGTGCAAGTATGCCCCCTGGCAGCTGGATTAGCACGGTGGCCACCCCAGCCATTCCATCATCTGTGGGCTCCAGAGTGATGGGCCCAATTTTGAAGGATGAGTATGAAAAGCCCATGAGCTGGGAAAGGAATGGATCGGAGCGGCAGAAATGCTGGTAGCTGCCGTGTGAGGATGGATGATGGTGGTGATGTGAGGTGGGGTTAGACGCAGAACTGGGAGCGTAGTGGTGAGCATTTAGGTAGTGCAGGGGAAGGTGCTGCACATTGTTGCCTCCACTTTGAGCAAGATAATGGTGGTGGTGGGTGGCTGTGCCCATACTGGGGTCATGCTTGTATGGAAGAGCACCCGGTCGTCCTCTCTGACCCATCACCATGCCCCCAAGCTTGCCTTTTCTGACGTGGGCCAGGGACACGGCACTACCCCCTCCAGCTGTGGGCAAGTAAACCAGCTGTGGCTCTTCAGGTTCCAGGTAGACGGTGAGTTTAGCAAAAGGGCGAGAGGCCATCTTGGTCATCTCCTGAATGTGGCGTCGATGTTCGCGGCGGAAGTCTAGGAACTGCTTGACCTTCCAGAGTAGCACACAGACGGACAGAAAGAGGAAGAAACAGGAGAAGAAGACGGAGAAGAAGACAAAGAGGTCAATGTGAGCCTGGTCCTGCCTTAGAAAGAGGAGGCCCTGAGACTCTCCATTATGAGTGTCTGTCCCAACACCACACAGTGCAATGTAGAAACGGCTGGACTTGAGTGAGTGCACTTCATGTGGGAAGGTAATGACCACACGGTCCCGTACGCCACGTACTATCAAAATTGTTTGAGGCTTCCACACAGTGATGTACGTTATAAGACCTTCAGTTCGTTCTTCACGCACCTCACGTTCTGTACCCTGGAACTTGCCAGACTGTGGCATGCCAACCAAGGGTGCAGAGGAGTTTGAAAACATCTTCATGGGCGATTGTGGGGCAAGAGGAACCTCCTTGTCTCCCCGTGCAGCAGTTGAAGAAGTGGCCTCATCCTCGATCTTGATGGTGTGGACACCAGTCTGCCGGTCTACTTCCACAATAAAGGTGTCATGCGAGTTGGACACATAAACCTCAACCTCACCAAATGTAACATCAATAGTGACACGGATATCCACGTTAGTGAACTTGGGCTGGGCAGAGAAGAAGACCGTGCGACCCCGGAGCAGATTGCGGATGTTGGGCTCATGGAAGCAGTTGACCTGCGATGTGGGGTCAAAGCAGCATTCACTGTCCACATTGAATTGCCGGTAACACTGTCGCCCATTCACTGGATTGCCATTGAAGGAATCTTTGCACTTTGCACACTGTAACAATAAGGTATAAGAATACGTGAGTGAATAAGATGCCAATCACTCTATATAACTCACAACACAAAACAAGTATGAAGGTAAAACAAGCCCTCCTCATCTTTACACCTCACTGAACTCAGATCAGTCACACAAAATTAGTTTCTAGATTGGATACTTTGATGTATTATTTACTCTTACTCATAGTCATACTAAATTAGTCGATTCTCAATTGAGGTGCAATCTTAGTAAAAAAATAACACTGCTTAGATGGTAAAGAACTGGCCATTACCTGTTGCCTGTAACAGTCTTTGCGGTCACTTTGTGGATTGGTCAGACAGGATGAAGTTTCAGTGTTGTTCTGGCAGGGACAGCCTGTGCCATCGTGTTCATTACAAGTATCTGCATGGCCGTTACACTGACATCTACAAGCAAAAATAAAAACAGTATAAAGACTGATGAAACGACAAGCATGTTCAAAATGGAATACTAGAAAACTGTTACTGCATACTGCACTATACTGTCTACCATTTTTAAAACTGTATGTAAAACTATGACCAGTGTTCTGATGTACTCACTTTTCACACTTCCCTTGAAGCAGGAAGTATCCACTTAGACAGCTCTCACACTTATCCCCTACACTGTTGTTTTGACAGGACACACAAACAGCGTTGTCCTCAGTTGGGCCCTCTGTAGCCCACTGTCCAATCTAAGAGGCAGAAATGTTTAGAGGCAAGCCTTACAGCAGGTACTAATATTCAAAATGTAGAGACAAGCAGATTTCGTAAAGGCTGCTTACACTCTCACGGTCCAGTGGATAGTCTTTTGGATTATCTATTGCCCTCTGATGCTCCTCTTTGGACAAGCACACGTCGCTGTTCCCTCTGCAGAACTCACGACAGGGCCGACACGTCCCACCCCCCACTGCTGAGCCCACGAACAAGGGCTTACATTTTTCACAGTGCTCACCCTAAGAGAGAGAGAACAATATAATAAAACTCAAGAAGTTTTACATCAACTAAACCTCCATATGCTGGTTTTAAGTTTCTTTACATCCTGACATCAACCACTATGTACAGTGGCCTAAATGTATTTATATGCAATACCATAAAATGTTTATCCAACCATTGCATTCAGTCCGAATGCAATGATAGAATGTTCAGCTTGCCTGTGAAATTATGTATTTGTATACCTCCACACACCATGGCTTTGAAGAGAGCTCAGAAGATAGGGGAGGGTGGGGTCTTATGCTTTCAAAACTGACCTGCTATTGCTAGCCTCCCCAAAACTGCCTACCCTTCCTTTAAGGTTTAAGTGACCATTATTCAGCTGGGAAGTTAATTGTGTTTTTACCTTTGTGTTATTCTTGCACTCCAAACAGGTGTCAAGCTGAGAGATGCTTTTACAGTTACTGTGTTTGTTACAGCGACACTGCGAGGAGCAATTCTCTCCAACAAACCCAAAGTGACACTGGCATACCCCTGGAGACACACAGGTCCCGTTAACACAGCCCTGTGCACAGACTGGCTCACACTGACCCGACACACTGAGAAAGAGAGGAAAGAAACACATTAACAAAACACTTACAATAGATTTGCTAAGAGGAACCTAAACCGCTGAACCTTGGACTGTTAAATATACCTGCTTAGTACGTAGCCCTGTCTGCAGGTGCAGTGGTAGCCCTCATGTAGATCATGGCAGTCTTGAGTGACATTACAGTGGTGGTGGCCATTGGCACACTCGTCCTCTTCGGGGCAATGCAGGAATGACCAGCTACTGTTCCACTGTGGGCACAGAGCCTCACTCACACCTGCAGAGTAGGAAGAGAGCTACATTTTAATGCATTAATCCCACAAGCGTACCTCACATGGGTCTATGCAGGACTCTTGTTAATGTGATCATCTGAGTCACTTTTATGCATCACTATATTCATTAGCAAAGACAACAAGGGCATGTAACACACCATTGAGTCCTCCCTGGAGACAGCGACCCGCCCCATTGCCACCACGGGCAGCGCACCAGCCGCACTGTGGCCTGGAAATGCACTGGGCACATTGAGTGAGCTGAGAGCACTGAGGAGAGCAGGAATCTTCATTTGAGAGCAAACGGCCGCACTGACCCGCCTCACAGCGCAATGGAACAAAGGAGGGACTCATACACTGGAAAATAGACAGAACAGGTCATAAGGTCATAGACAGATCCTTTTGTATAGCAGACATTAAGCTGAAGCAAACTTTTCTGAAAAGTAATATTGGTAGCACTTTACAATAAGGTTAACGTTAGTTATCACATTAGATATCACACTAGCAAAGAAACTAACAATTCTTTATAGTGTTTATCAAGTTTAATGTTAATTAATCAATATACTATTGTTCACTGTTAATTCACACAACTTCATAACGATTAACTAATAATAATGTATACAATCTGAATGTTACTTTCAACATATACTAATATACACATAACTAAATCTAGGTTTTTTACATTAAGAAATATTAACACATTCTTTATTGTTATTGTATTCCATTGCATTTTGAAGCTTTTGTTGAACTATTGAAGCTTTGTTGAAGCTAAGAAGCTAAGTTGAAGCTTATTGTAAAGTGTTACAGTCTCATTTTACCTGCTGCAGGGCATTGCTCCACACACAGCGCTGCCAGCCCCCATCAGAGCCACGAGAGCTCAAACACTGGCTGCAGCTTCTGATTTCATGGCAGGGTTCAGGGCAGGGCATCGGTGGAGACGACTCCACTTGCATGGGAGATACGTTAAGCAAGGCATAGCTGAAACACGTCCAGTCGTACGTCGGGTTCACACTCAGGATGCGTCTGGTCTCACCTGGACAATTGAAACCAAACCACTTAATAACAATTGTTGTTTTGCTGCACTCTGAATGTCTCAGTTTTGTGTGTAATAACAGTGTTATTGCATCACAGCACACGTGTGTCATTGTGTCATTTGGTCATTCTTACCTGTGCGTTTGAACTGGCGGGTCCACATGCACTTCCCTGAGGCTGTGCATTTGGGACAGTCGGAGGCCTCACAGCTGGTCTCAGTACAGTTGCTGGACAGAAAGATCTCCCTCTGGTTTATCCTGCAGTCATGCTCTGATGTGCAGCTCACTGTGCTGCTGATACAAGCTCCCTCGGGACAGTTTGTGCACCACTTACACTGCAGAGCAGGCTGAGACAGACAGAGTTTCATGTCATTTTAAACTAGAAGTCAGTATTTGTAATTGTGAGAATTGCTTTAATTGTACAATTTGCAGCAACTTATAGAATGGCCAGAGGTATATGCACACCCATACATGCTTGTTGACCATTTAATTTCAACGCTTGGTATTATTAGAGTTGGTCCTTCTCAAACAGGTTCCTACTAGATGTTTGAACATGACAATGGGGACCTCAGTGAGGTCAGCCACTCATGACGTATGTTGAGTGATGGACTCTGATTCACAGTCAGCATCCCAAAGGTATTCATGTTTCAGGTCTAGGTCAGTTTTTTGTTTAAAGACCTTTCTTTGAGCACAGGGCCAGTGCAATGCTGGAATTGAAAAGGCCCCTTCCTACACTGTTGTAAGTTCTTATGTAAGTCATCGTACGTCACAGCATTCACATACGTCTTCACTGGAATTGAGTGGCCAACCAAACCTGATGTTTTAGAAGGGTGTGTCCACATACTTGGAAGCCATGAAGTTTATTTCTGTAAATATGGCTCAGTACTTGATGGTCTTACCTGCATAGGATTTGAAAATGATTTAGGGTGGCGGGCCAGACACTCGCTGCATGTCTTGAGTCTGCGACACTGGTCAGGAGAACGAGGAGTAGGAGAGCAGGTAGACTGATCAACAGTGCAACCCAACCTGGAAAACAATGTGAGAGAAGGTTTTTTTGTGTATGCTGTCCTACTGTGAATGAGATTCTAAATCATCTGTAATGTCCTGTAATATGTTCTTGTGTGCAATACCTTTCTGCGGTGTCTGATGAAGCACAGGTGCCCCTGCACCACACACAGCTTCCAGTGCTGCTGTTACAGGCCTCAGGTGTGGGCAGCAGCACACAGGGGTCAGAGGGCAGGGAAAGAGTCAACAGCCGGCCCAGCGTCACTCCATTAAAACCCCCGGACAAGAAGAGACGACTGCCCCACCCGGTCATTGCCAAGGACACAGAGCGGTTGACAGGTTCACCCACCGAGGACACTACAGAAACAGAAATAGGCATTAGAAAAACATGTACATACACACTAATGCTAATGAATGTAAACTGTCTTTGTTAACATCTGTATTCGAACATGTGTAACTGTTACCTGGTTGTATCCATGTGTTACAGTTGATCTGGTAGAGAGAAACTGTGTTGCTGTAATCTTCTTCTCCCGTCCTGCCTCCAACAATTACCATGGTGTCCTTCACTAAGGCCGCCGCATGAAAGAAGCGAGAAAGAGGCTGGAGGGAGAGGAGTAGGATGTAAATAGCATTAATTATGGTTTTGCATGTTCTTAAGCCCATTTCTGAGTTTTCAGTGTTTCTGAAAACAGTTCTGAATTCATTAGTAACCTTGTTTCCCTGAGAGGGCACCAGTAAGGACCAGGTAAGGTTGGGGTAATAAAGACTGTAGAGTTCTCCAGAAGGTTCTACAGCTTCAACATGAAAACGGTAACCACCAAACACATACACAGCATCGGTTTGTTCATGATACACTGCCGAATGGCCATAGAGACCTGAAAAAGTAAAGATGAAAGTAAGAATGGGAAAAATTAGTTTTTACAACACAGCTTAGGATCAATGTGGTACAGCAAAAGTGTAGTGGTCTATCTCTACCAGTAGGAGGTGTGCCAGTGTGTGGGGCTATGGTCCAGTTTCCAGACTGAGGGCTGAACTCCAGCAAATGATGGTTAAATCCATTCTCTGGAGAGTAACCACCAATCAGCAGAACAGATGAGCCTTTTCGCACTGTTAAAGTGTGACCAGCCACAGGGGGCAGCACTGAGCTCTAAACACAAGTCAGAGACATTTACCAATAACATGCACAATACAGAACAGGAAAAGAGCACCATAAGGAAATTCAACATATTTAACATGATAATACCTTATACTGCTTCCACACCAGACTGCTGAGGTTCAGACACCATGTGTCATTTGCAACACCCTTCTTCGTGACTCCACCAACCACAAACATCAAACTGTGAGTGGCTGCCTGGGAGCCAGAAAACAGGTTGTGACTGAAGACAAGAGCTGAGGCATGATGGTACCGGGGCAAGGGCATCGAACTTTCCTCCCCTGAACTGGTCAACATTTGAGTCCAGCGACGCTCAGCCACAGAATACCTGGACCAGTCATAACAGAAAAAACATGATTAACCAAAACACATCACAATTAAAAAAAACAAAAGTCTTGCACTGATGCTAATAATCATCCTAATCTTAGTTCTTATATGATATAAGAACTACTTTCAGTTGTTACCAATTAGATCACATGGTTTTACATCATGGCTGTACCTATAAACATTTCCCAGAATGCCCTCAGAGAGTGAGAGGCCTCCATACATCCAGAGAGTTCCCTGTAGCCCAGACACCAGGGAGTGACCCATCCTCTGAAGAAACCTGTGTGCCTTATTCTGTGGGAGGAAAGGAAACAGACCAAACTTTAGAGAGTTTGTAAAAACAGAGACTCTTTGTTTACTCTCTGTTAGGAGACTATTCTTTAGTCATGAATAATGGACTTACAGCTAAGAGTTGAGTGTCAAGCAGTGTTTCCCAGACCAGGCTGTCTGAGTCAGCGATAGAAGAACAGTCAGATCCAGCCCAGCCTTCTGTGCACACACACAGGCCAAGAGTCTGCATGCAGATGTAACAGTTGAGGTTAAATGCGGACACGGATAAACCTTTAAAGTACTTAAACCTAGCTTTTGATTGGCTACAGGAATACAACAATGAATATTAATGGTAGTGTCACACACCATGTTGCAGCTGCCTCGTCCTTCCTCCTCCCCACAATCCCCTGGGCAGACAGGGTAGTCACACTGTGGACCCCCTAAACCATGGGGGCATTGACAGAGGCCGTTAACACACTGAGCTCCTGCCTGGCACTCAGATGAGACAACTGCAACCTCTCCAGAACTTCTATTTCCACATCGTTTCACCCAGAATGAGGCATTAAAACCCTGAGTACGTCCCGAGGTAACGTTTGCCTCGAAGTACACTGATATAACCCCTGAAGGAGAAGAAATGAACTCATGTAACATAAAAATATGCTGTACTAGAACAATATGACAGTATTATACAGATTTGTGCCATGTAGGTGATGGGAAACATAATAATTCTGTACAAAACCAATGTACTCAGAATACGACAAAAGCACCTGATGTAGCCTCAACCGTGATTGGCTGCATTCTTGTTGTGCCGCAGAATGCTCCAATAAGGTTGTGGTCGGACTGCACAACACCGTTACTGAGGAATCGCGGCAGGCCATCAAATATATAAACATACGAGTTCTGTCGTTTAAAGAAGCACAACATTTTTGGTCATTGATTTTATAGGCCATTAATGAGCTTTCTACTGTTTTCAGAGTAATGAAAGCATTGGAATCATCTACTTACTGTGCAGTGGGTGTGTGAATCTGGGTGCCAGGTGAGGGCTACAGGTGGGCAAGGCTGTCCTGGCAGGCATGGGACCAAATCCTGAGACACAGAGAGCACCCACAGGCAATGAGAGAGCCCACCGTGACCACCGACTGCTCCATGCCAGCCCAAAGAGGAGGAGAGAGAGAGGGGTGCAGTGGCAGAAGAGGAGAGCAATACAGATCGACCCTGACACTGTCTGAAACATGTGCCATCGTTCCTTTGAGGAAACAATTAAAATGTATAAACATATAATGCAATAATGTATATTGTAATAGCTGTGTACAGATCAACAGATCTTTACAGTGGGCCAGTCATGACAAATATAAAGGTCAACCTAAAAGGCTAATTTGCTATAGGTTAAGGAAACTTTGTTGTTAATCAGATGTTAATTTACTAAAAAAGCAAAAACTATTATTACAAACACCCACAAATTCCAGACGGGCTTCAAAATGTCTTTTAAAATGTCATTTTAAAATGTCAAAATATTATTTTCTTTGGGCTTGAGACTACAAAATAAATGGCTCTTTTACAATATGCACACTTACAACCAACCAAGAACTATCAATTTTATTACAGCTTACGTTACATTTCCCCTCTTCATTAATGTTTAAACATGTTATAGACACTTCCCTCACCAAATAACAATAGATCTAATTGTGATCTAAACGTGTCACTTACCGGGGGTCTCCATAGAATCCAGGGAGGCAGAACTCACAGTGTGAGCCCTGAGTGTGGTGGGTGCAGTAGCATTGGCCTGTTTGGTTATGGCAGTAACCTTGGAGAGGGTCACCATGTCCATTACACTGACAAGGTATGCAGCCTTCACTGCCTGCCAAAGCAGATCCAAAACTACCCGGCTTGCAGTGCTCACAGTGTGGCCCTGTAGTCCAGTCTGCCGAAGAGAAGACATGAGACACAGGACTTTAACACAGATACTGTAAAATATAAAAGATATCACAGACCAATTTATTAGTGGATTTAACCTACATACAGACAACACACACATACGTTTGCGAGTTTAGGATAAGTTTAACAGAAGTATGGTTTCAAAGAAGGGTTCCTTACCCTGGCACTGGTCACAGATCCCTGGAGCTGTAATACATGTGCTGTGGAAATTACATCCGCAGTCCACGTCACACTCCACTCCACTCAGCACCAGAGTGGCTGGGTCCGAGGTCCAACCCAAGGAACACTCACACTCAAACCGTGGACTTCCACTGCACCGGCCCTGACGGCACTCATTATAACATCTAAGTGAGAGAGAACATAATTACAGATTCTGGAAAAAATGGATTTCTATCTTTCACTCCATTACCCCAATTGTACCCCGATTTGCCAGTCTACATTGCAGACTAGGCTTGTTGGTTCTTAGGGAAAAATGTTAAATGCTCTCTCTCTTTCTCTAAGTCACTTTGAATAAAAGTGACTGCTTAATGAAAAAAGGTAAATGTAAGTGACAGTAATCAGATGTCTCACGTCTGGTTGCAATGCTGCACTCCATCTCCTGTGAAGCCCCTCTCACAGTGACACTCGTAGGAGGTCGGGGTGTTGACGCAGGTTGCGGAGGGGTGGCAGGTGTGCAAGCCTAGACGACACTCCTCCACATCAGGACATGAAGGGTAGGACCAAACAGCGTCTCCATCTCCCGCCATCCCTTCCAGCAGCTCTAATTCCAACTCCATCTCCATCTCAAGCTCCATTAGCCGCGGGGGTGAGAGAGTTTGAGTTTCGGGGCTGACAGAAGAGAGGTGCAAATTTAACTTATATAGAACCAAAGCCAAGTCTGAACACAAAAGTTCAGTAGTAACATATGAAAATATCCCAGATGGACATCGCACAGAGCACCAAATCAAGGTGCAAAGGTTAACAGTCAACCCTTTTCGTCTTAGTTATAGATAATAATGCTGAGGTTTTGTACTTTATTCTCACCTCCTAGCTTTCACTTCAGCTACAGCCATACTGCAGTTGATTGCAGACAGGTCATTCACCCCTCCCCAGTCCCCTCTCAAACACCTGAGAGAAACCAGAGAGACCGATCACTTTTAACTGGATCAGAAGAGACTGGGCATATAGGCGTATTTACTGATTCATGTTTCTCTCTTACCTGCCAATGGTGGGGTTATTGTAGTCTCCACACCAGCCGCACTGAAACGTCTGAAGACACTCTGAACAGGTGGCCAGAGCAGAGCACTGCTTACACTGAGGAACAGAGTGAACACTGGACAGACAGAAATGAGAGAAAGATTTCTTAATGAAAGCTATTTACAGCAAATGACAGGCTGTGTTAAATATACAGTCACTGTTGTCTAGTCACTCAATATCAAAAGTTAATAAAAGTCAAATCTTGTTGTATTTAAAGGCAGGGCGGGTGATTTTTTCCAGTATTTTTTATGCTGGTTGAAAGTCTCTTCACATCCTGAAAGCAATTGCTAGTGGTATATATATATATTTCTATATATATTTGTGTTACGTTTTATGGAAGACACAGAATCATAAAATGTACGTCCAATCATTGCATTTTGTCCAAATGCTATGATAGGATATCCTACTTGCCTGTCAAAGAATGCATGCGTTCATTTGTTGGAGGGGGCGTGGCTTTGGAGAGTGCTCTAGATGGAGGGTAGGATCTTATGCTTTCAAAGCTAGCTTGCTATCGCTAACCTCTCTGAAATTGCTTACCCTACCATTATAAAGTGTATTATAAAAGGACAACTGTATGTGAAATTCATAGGGGGTGTCATTAGGTTTTATTTACCTGTCATACCAATCCCTGCACTCTCCATAGGGGAACTTTGTAAGATACGCAGCAAAGTA
Organism: Botia almorhae; assembly: GCA_036877575.1. NCBI lineage: Eukaryota > Metazoa > Chordata > Actinopteri > Cypriniformes > Botiidae > Botia > Botia almorhae. The sequence continues at coordinate 13,855 of JAZGTJ010002511.1, forward strand.
AAAACAGGTCTGAGCAGATTCACACCAAGCGCACTGACTGGAGTTAGACAAACACTCTCCACATGTCATCCTCCTGTTTCAGAAAGAGAGGATGATATATGAAAACAAAACCTAAGTCAATACCCTGTTGGAGGTTCTTCATCATTATCAGATATTGCATGCACTAAAAAATATAACTGCTGCACTTCAAACTCACTGGTTGCAAACTTTAGGACACCCTCCAGGTTCCCGGATAGAGCCCTCCAATCTCCCACGACGACTGCACAAATAATCTCCCTTCTTGCTGGAGTTGATCTGCCACTCACAGTAGGGGTCCTGCAAGCATTCACAAACACAACAGAAACTCCACTGTAGCCTTACAGCAAACCATGGCTGGTAAACAGATGTCTGACCACATGCTGCTTCTGATCAAAAGAGTCCACACAGTCTCTGAGACATATTGATGTGGATGTAGTACCTGAGTGCAGGCGGCACAGTCTCTATACTCCTCACACAGTGTGCAATGCTGAGGGTTGAGCAGCAGGTGGCGCTCTTCTCCTTGTGGGTCTATGCAGGGCTGCTGATCGATGTCAGAGCGCAGAAAGCACAAGTTCATGGTGGGACACCAGCCGCACGACTGATCGGACAGACACGCCGAACACGAGCGATATTCCGAACATGAATTGGAGCGGAACGGTTCAAGGAACAGGAAGGAGATCTCCTGAGCAATGTTGGAAATGAAGGAAGCAATGCAAAAGAGTAACAGGGAATGTGTGAGCCATAATACATTATAACATGAACAAATATAAATGAACAATATAACTCAGTGCACTATGCATGTCTGATGAGGAAATGCACACTGAAAGTGGAATCTATAACCTTCCCCTTTCAAATAGTTATTTTAGGTAATATACACTTACGCTGCCCCCAGGTAAAGCTGTGCGGTTCCAGGTAAGTGCCATCTCACTAGTCTGTCCTGATGCAGAGTTATTCAGGTAGCCCTCTGCCTGGATGAAGTACCAGTTTCCTCGTGTAAGATTCTGGAACAGTCGAGAACCATCCGGCCTGATGAGCATACGAATCTCCTTTTCCTCCTGAGCTGACCACCGTCCCAGTACATCAGTCTGCATAAAGATTAATAACACATTTATAAGCACAGAAATAATCTCTTAATACATTTTTCTAAAACTGAATCTTTATTTTTCTATGCTTTTCCATACCAGTTGAAGAGAGTTGGGTCCTGCAGCCATCTGAGCAGTAAAATGGAGCTTCTGAATTCGGGCCCACATGGCAACAGGTTCCTGAGGTGGAGCTGCAGGAGAAGGGGCACCCCATAACGGATGAATGAACCCCCGGAACTGCAGGGTCACGTCCATCTCTGTAGAGGGGTTGAGGATGATGGAGGTACTGCGCAGGATGGATACCTACAAAAACAAGCATATGTAAGACACCCACTGAGAGGAGAGAGTCAGACAAATTGGAAAACATAAAGAGAGAAAAGGACAGTTATGAGTGGTCAGGGTTAAACCTGTCGTACCTTGTCAGGCTGTGATTGGTTGCGTGGATGCTGAAAGGTGAGCAGGTGCAGTCCCGGGACATAGTTCTCGGTGCGACAGTAGGGGAGGGAGGTGAGGAAACGCGTGCGCTCCCCCCACCAGCCGTACGCCCCAGAGATCTGGTCCACGCGGCATGCACTGTGCTCTGCCAGGAATCAAGGTGTACAAGGTTTACTTATGATCAACATACTGTACACACTCAGGTCACTTTGCATAATGGTATTTTGTGTTGCATGACTGCTAACACTGATCTACAGACACACATCACTCAGTAACATGTTATTTCATAGACTTGTGTCTAAAGTGTCTAGAAATAAAGATTTACTGAGCATTGTGTGTACGTTTTATAACAGTTACAGTATCTAAGTCATATAGCATGTATCTGTTCTTTCCTCTTTCTTTACCTGAAACAGGCAAGCAGGACTCATTCTGCACACACCAGCCGAATTCTCCAGACACTCGTGGGAGAGAGTTCGGCACCCCACTGAACACCAGACACGACTGGCAGTCTGACAGGAAACGAGCCAGGCCCATACATCCTGTGCTACCACACTGTAAAAACACAGCAGCAGTGAGAATTTAAGTAGATCACATGAAGAACTAAAAATGGTGGTTGAAGTAACCAATCAAGGGTGAGAACGCCACAGGTTAGGGAGATTGAGGTAGTTACCGGATTGGTGGGCTGGTATTCGCGGCAACGCCCCTCACACCAACTACACTCTGGATTCTTGAGGCACAAGCTTTCATCTGGCGCTTCAGCACATACTGTGTCCTGTTAGACAAAAACACATAACCACACACACATTTAAATCAATGTACACCAAGTGTAAACCAAACATCTGAAGTCTTTATAATCTACAGTCTTTACCCTGTCTCCTGGGTCACTGCTCACAAACAGTGGAACTTTATACGCAACAAGGTCACCACGGGCAACTCCACTGTAACCCCCAGCAACAAGCAGCACACGGCCATCCATGACAGCAGCAACGTGGGAATATCGGCCCCTTACTGACGCACCTCCTACAAGAGCACAAAGAAAACTGAGGTTATTCATAACAGATCTGCAGAGTTCTGTGAGATCATTTCTATTACTGCACATGAAGCTCTAGAGCTCTGAACGTATGCTTCGTTATGGGGTGACCACCTTTCAAAACAATCAGAGGCTAGTATGACTCCTCATAAATGACTTAAAATGCTGCAGGCCAGTAAATCTTCACAAAAGGGATATTGTAAAACAAATGATCTCACAAGAGTAGATCAAGTCATCTTTAATATGAAACTTCAAAAGCTTTTCTTATATTTATTTAAATATATCCTCCAGGAGACACATATGTGCATAATCCATCAATCACAAACATCGCCAGACTCTAATTCTCTCTCTCTCACTCTCTTAACCAATATATCCAAGCCCACTCTGAATCCAACAGACTCTCTCTCTGATTATTAAACACACTTACGGTGACTAAGGTTTTCTCGAACAGACACCCACTGATGGCATCCCAGATGATAGAAAAAGATCTCCTCATCGTAGCACTTCTCTTCCATGTAGTGAATATGTACATTCCCTCCTAAGAGACGAACAGCATTTATGAACATCTCCATCTGTCCACTTACACCACACATAACACTGAACAATTCATTAGTACCTGTTTTAAAGTCTTTACATATCATTTACACTCAATAAAACAACAGATACACTGAGGTTGGGTGCAGTGGTACCATTTATTTTGAAGGCGATCACCACCTGCGATCACCACCTACCATACACCACCATGTAGTTGCCGATGACGGTGGCGGAGTGAAATGCTCTCTCCCTTGGGCCGCTGGCAGGAAAGCGAGAGCGGAAGGAAGTCCAGAATCGCTTCTCCACATGGAAAGCATCAGTTGTGTTCACACGCACACTGAACCTGGTGGAGACAATAGGAGATGGCGTCTAAAAAAAAGTCATAGACACAAACACATATCGCACACAAACCTCAGCTTATATTTAGTCATCTTAAATCTTTTGCTGGCATTTCCTCTGAACATAAGATTTAACAAAAGACTTCTGTCAATCCTAATTAACAGCCTTTATAAACTTTGAAACGACACTACTGCAACAAATTTGAAATTTTACAGTGAAAGTTTAGTGTGTGTTCTAAAGACCTCATTAGAGATTAGAATCTGTGTATTTTCCTCTAAGCTTAAACAACACACTCAACACTATGTGCATATTTGTGTATTGCTATACCTAGCAGTAGTAGGTCTGTGTCCCCCATATACCAGCAGTGTTCTGGAAAGGGCGTGGTAGACCATGCTGTGCCCTGCAGTAGCAGGTGGTTTTCCACCTGTAGGCTGAACTGCCTCCCAAACTCCATTCCACAACCGAAACCGATACAGAGATGATGAGAACATGTCCTCCTCTGTCCGCCCTGAAAGAACAGATAATAATAGAATTATTAGTAAAACAGGACAAAAGCTGATGATCTTTGCATGCATTTTCAGAGTAGTGACAATAATGCTCACATTGCTAATTTTTATGTTTAGCAGATAAAAATAACATTCACTCACCCCCAAAAACATACAGATAGCTGTCAACGATCGCTGCTGCGTGATTCGCCAGCCTGGGAGCCCCTGGAGCATTTGATTGGCCTAGCTGCTGCCAGTCATTCTGCTGTGCACGGTACAGCCAAACATCACTAGCCAATGAGTGGTCAGCAAGCTCACCGCCATAAATGACCATGTTGCCCTGCCATTCTACTGCTGTGTGGGAATGACGAGCAGCCTAAAAATACCAAAAAATATTATATTTAAGATCAAAATATATTATATAAAATAATTAGAAATAGATAGCAGTTATTAACTCAAAAGAGAAAAAGGTGAGAAATCTCACTGGACTATAGGAATGTGATGTTTGTTCCCAATGATTGGTCGAAAAATTGTATGTAACAAGGTCCCCCAGTGCTCTATTCAGATCAAACCCTGAAATAAAAAAAGTGAAAGTGCTGAATTTAAGAACCATTTCTTAAAGCTCCAATCCGTAACTTTTGCCTCTCTGTCATCATCTCTTTTTGAAACCAAAAATTGCTTGTAGAATTATTTTTAATGTACTCTGAAAGTTTACATTTTAAACAACTGCTGTAAATATAAGCTACAATGATGCACCATCTACAGTACCTCAACATGCTATATAGTAGCTGGCTCTACCCTACAGCTGAGAAACTCTATCCCTCGGTCTTACCTCCAAACATGTACATAGCTCCAGTGGATGGAAGGTAAATCCCAGCTGAGGCTGTGCGGGGGGCTACTTGGATATCACCTGTGCTCACCTCCCACCACTGCCCAGCCCCAATGTTGTCACGGAGACCCAACTGACAGGTCTGCCCCACAAAGCCTGGACTGCAGATACAATGCTCCCCGCCCTGTAATCATGAGAGGCAGGGAATAAGACAAACAGTTCAAATAATATTTTTATAAAGTAATTTCCACTATAAACTCTTACCTTATCACAGTGACCGCGGCCATTTTGGGTGCAGACCTGGGAGCAGAGGGGGGTGTTGCAGTCCACACCACCCCACCCCTGATGGCACTGACAGCGGGCAGTACTTATGTCACACCGCCCATGACCACCGCAGTCTCCCGGACAAACTGAAAATGTGTAGGTGGCATTGAAGCCCAGCAGGTTGTAGTTGGCGTCACTGAAGAGGTGGAGCAGCATCTTGTAAAAGACATGAGATGATAGAATGAAATTATAATGACTGCAGGCCAGGAAACTGAATATAGGAAAAGACAGACAGTGAGTAATAACAAAGCAGTCTAGCTTTGACATAGTTTGTTGTGATTCACAGGCATTTAAAATGGACACACTAACAGAAATACCTACAATGGCACTACCTACAACAATCCTTACCTTACAATTTTACAGCTTAAGCGCTAAATCAAGATAGTCAGTGAGGACCAGTAATTCACAGATTCAGTTGATCTAAATTGATACGCATGAGCTTACCTTACCAGACATGGCCTCTATTGGTTGTGGTAGAGTGGTGCCACTTAAACTTGCCAATAAAGGGCTCTGATAGGAATCTCCATCGTACACAAACAGATAGTCATAGGTACACTCTGTCTCCATAAATGTAAAGTTGAGTACAATGCGATGGTTTCTGCTAGGAGCTGAGGAAGAGGGAGGAGATTACGTTACAAACAAAAGTAAATAAAAACATGCTTGTCACAATTCAACCTCCAGAACATTCAGAAACAAATATGAAAGTTGAGAAAAAAACGTAGTTTAAAGGGATTGCAATTAAAAAGGATGAGGATGAAGCTTTTATATGGTCATGCTGGTAAACTGGTAGTTCTAATAATTACTTAAACAATATTAGAATTACGATGAGTATGTTAAGTATGCAGAAGAAATATTTTGGCTCTCATGTTTTAAAAAATAAACTATTGAAAATTCCACTTATTTATTAGAATAACATCAAGTTACATATAAACTCTAAAGACAACAGACGTTCTCACTATATGCTAATAGCTCCTTTCATTCACAAGTCCTCACTACAGCCCGTAGTTTGTGAAACCAACCCTTGATGAGCCACTCGCAGTTTCCATTCACAGAGTAGTTTCCAGGCCCATCTGTAACATATCCTGGGACTCCCCTCAGAACCTGCCTGTGGCCCTTACAATCCCCTGCCCATGCAGCAGGTATCAGAAGCCCCAAGACAGGCAGCAGGAAGGTCAGAATGTGAGAACTCATCCTCTCCTCCACCCACAATAGGCACAATGAGAAAAAGATCTACTGGAGCAGCTGGATGCTGCGCTTGCTCACAGTATGGAGACCTACAGAGATTTTAACAAAAATATATACATTAAAAATCAACAAATTGTATTTAAAAAAATTTAGTATTTAAATTAACATTCACCGTATGTATTAAACTTTCCATTGGCGAGAGCATTCAGAAAGCAACATTTAATAAAAAACAATGGCATTTCAAAGGCCTTATTTAGGAGTAAGCTAAATAATAAAAAAAGAGAAAAATATATAAGATGCAACAGAACCAGACACATCTTTAGGACACTTCTTTAGTGAAAAGCACATCACATGATAAAACCGTAGCACAAATGATGTGTGTGACAAATACAAATACCCCGACACTCAGTGGATTCTTCTAGGATTTGATTTGCCTAGTGATCTTTTTATAAACTAATATATTCAGTGGTTTAGCTTGCATTTAGCTGACAGAGACATTACTATAACAGCGAATGGCTCAACTAACGGTTTGCTTTACTGTTAGCTGTACTGTCAACATTTGTTGTGAACTGTTAAACCGTTTTAAACTACCTGGTGATTTCAATATCTTACATAACAATGAAAACCTGCCTAACGCCATTTAAACATTAATTTATTCATACCAAACAGACTGGCAAAGAATTAATGCCTTTTAGCTGAGCAGGCTAATAAGCACCAGCGGTTAGCCATGTCTATCCAGCTAGCTATCGGGGTAAACGGTGTCCGCTCATTTACTCACCAACTTCCAAGTCTTGGTCTCCATGTTTCTGGCATATAAAGGTGTTTTTGACTTACATCCTGCGTCAGATAAATAAAATATCAACGCGTTGTCTCGCTGAAGCTACTGCTATGCAGCGCAGGCTGTTGCTGCTGGACGCTGCTGCTGATCCAGTGCGAGACCACCGCGGAGGATGATGAGGTATGAGCTGCTGGAAAAAGGCCTTGAGCTGCGCTCACAGTACGTGTTTATTTACCGAACACATGTCCAGATGTTCAGGATGAGAATTTGTGCATCCCCTGTGGCTTAAATCCTGGCTAAATACAATAAATAACTCTTTCAACATCAACTTATCCAGCGGTGGGGACGCATCCAAATGATGCCATTCATTTGTGCTGGTTGTGTGGCGATGCTGTTGCTGATGTTTTTGTTAACTGGACTCTTGCGTGCTTCCAGATGGTTGTCAACAACACAAAGCCTGATAACCGTGAATATGCTAGGGCCCTCTGCTGGTAATTTGTTAGTATTGCACTGCGGTCTAATACAGACAAGTCACCAACTGTGTATACAGCGCCTTATGCTAATGGTTCAGGGGTTGTTTCAAGGGACCGTTACAGTAAAAAACAGCAAAATAACGAAAAATTAGGCTAATTGTAAATCACAGCATTACGTATGATACAGAAAATCAGCACACACGAAATAGCAAAACTGGTGTGGTTTACTACATATCTTTAAACTTGAAAAGTCTTCAAATCTGTCATTTTTAACTTTGAGCACTTCTATAGAAACCCAGAAATAAACAATATATAGTCAAAGACAAAGAAAGGTAGGTTTATTTCTATGCAGTCCATGTTCACATTTTGAGCTATGAATTTAAAAAGCTGATCACAGATGGATGGATATAATTTCATGTGTTGCTTTCTTTCTAAAAGTAATGTTTATATATACTTTTATTAAAGATATAAGAAAGAGTCAAATCAAATCAAAGTTTATTTGTCACATGCAGAAACATACACAGTATAATACACAGTGAAATGTTTTCTATGGCTGACCATGCTTGTAACAGAAAAAGAAATAGTTACTATTATCAAAAAAGAATAAAATAAAATAACATAAAAATAAATAATCCAAGTAAATATCTATAATATGAACAGTGTAGGAGCTTAAGCATTGTGCAATAAGGTGTGCAAATGAAGTGTGCAAATGATGCAATGATATTGTGTAAGGGAAGTCCTATGAATTCAGAACCAGATTTCAAGAAGTGTGAGTCTGGTTTTGAATGTGAATGTCCTGGTTGAGGGCCCACATGGCCTGGGGGAAGAAGCTACTCCTCATTCTCTCTGCCTTTGCCTTTAGAGTGCGGAATCACTTCCCTGAACGCAACAGAAAGAACAGTCCATTGCTGGAATGGTCGAGGTCCCTCAATATCCTCCTGGCCTTGGTTAAGCACCGTTTGCTGTAGGTGGAGTGCAGGTCAGGAAGCTCAGTGCAGATGGTAGGTTTTGTTTATCGCACTACCCTTTGGAAAGCTCGTCTGTCCTGCTGGGTGCTAGCATATACCGCCTGAGGTGGTAAAGATGCTGTCTGGCCTTCTAAACTGTGGTTTGGATGAGGTGTGACAATGAAAAGTCCTGTGTGATTTGGACGTCAAGGTAGTGGAAACTGTCTACTCTCTCCACTGGGGTCCTGGAGATTGTAAGTGGATGGTAGGTCCTCTTCTGCTTCGTGCTGAAGTCCACTATCATCTCCTTTGTCTTGCTGACGTTTAGGAAGATATTGATAAAGCTTTACCAAATTGTATAGCTTTAGTCGGTTGTAAAAAAACAGAAAAGAATCACCAAATTACACCATATACAGTCACCATATTAAAACCACACTGGGCAACTGGGAAAAACAAAGAAAACCACATCTAAGAAGGGCCAACCAAAGATCATGCCTGGAGATTGGACAGAGAAATGTGCTCTATTCTGGTCAAACGGGCACAAAAAACGCAAACAGAAATATATTTATGCAACTCGTACCACTCTGTATATATTTAACCATTAAATGTGTTAGAATGTTGTTGCCACGAACTGTGGCAATATGGCAAGTAAGATTCAATCAATGAATCCAAACCTGTTTTGTGTGTGTTTTCAACTGAACTGTCGAGATTTTCACTCCATTCTCCTCCCCTCTAAAGTAGGCGGAAGTAGCAGTGGGAGACATGAGCTGAGGTCGGGTTAAACTTTGCTACATTTACAAACCCCCTAATATGTTTTATTTATATTTTATACAAATTTAAACGATAAAATTCCGCCATTACAAAGAACTCTTTGATTCGAAAAATCATTGAAACCTTGCTGAGAAACAGTTTTCGCTGTGTGTAAAGTGAAAGTAAAACCTCCTTAACTTCAACATGGCAGAATATGATGACGAAGATATTACGGACCGACCATCTCTTCTGGAGTCTGACTTGACTTGCCCGGTGTGTAAAGACATATTTAAAGAACCGGTGTTGCTTTCCTGTAGCCACAGTTTTTGCCACGAATGTCTGGAAGGCAGCTGGAAAAATCAGAGACGGCAGTGCCCGCTGTGCCGAAAGTCTTGTGAGGAAGAGACACCGATCCCCAACCGCGCATTGAATAATACTTGCGTGTCCTACAAAAAAGAAAGAAGCTGGAGAGGAGCTGGTATAGATGAGGTCCTCTGTGGTTTGCACCAGCGCCCTTTCCAGCTCTTTTGTATTAAAGACGAGGAACCCGTGTGCGTTGAGTGCGTGACGCTTCACTGTGGACACGAACTCCGTCCAGTGGACCAAGGAGTACCGTTCTGCAAGGTGATACTTTTAACTGTCAAATTATGCATTAATTATGGTTTATATGTTAAAACCTAAGATAAAACCTAAGACACTGCCTGTCAAAGACACTGAAACTTCTGGCTTTTGTGGGCATTACAGTTTGATGTAGTTTGGATGTAGTTTGATATGTAGCGTTTTAGATGTGTCTTGCTTTGCATAATTGAACAATATAACGTACAAACTTCTTTATAGGAGGAACTTGGCTTGAAAATTAGAATACTGGAAAGCAAGCAGGACTCATTTAGAAGATTGAAGAAAAGATATAAAGACACAATCGCCTATATTGAGGTAAAAAATACTTTCTCAGAGCAGACTGCTGGTACATCACAAAATCAGCCATCTTTGGTTGGACACTCAAAATATTTTTGTTCCTAGAAATACATTTTAGAAAAAGGTGAAGGATTTTTTAAACAGTATGTCTTAATAATGAATCTTATCCTTATTTCATCCTCTCCGTTGTATTACAGACGCAAACACAGGAGGCAGAAAAGCAAATCAGACAAGAATTTGAAAGACTCCGTCAGATCCTTGATAGTGAGGAGACGTCTAGAATAACAGCTTTGAAGGTGGAGGAAACAGAGAAAAAACAGATACTGGAAGAAAAGATTGAAAGCATCAGTCGTGATACTTCCGCTCTTGCAGAACTGATTCAGTCAGTGAAGAGGGAAATGGGAGCAGAAGATTTAACTTTCCTGCAGGTACAGTTTTTTATGCTCTGTATTTGTTCTGTTTAATGTATCTGTTTACTGTACTATCCTAATAAATATCTAAATCAGTCGTGGACATTTTTATTTACCTTTTGTAAATTAACTTGTTTAATTTTTTATTCCCATAGAACTTCCAGAAACTTAAAAGAAGGTATGTGTCTGTTTATTTTTTTAGCTCGGCCAGCTACATGCTGTCAATTGCTTACATCACTGCGAAGACATTACATGGTCAAATATTTGTGGACATGCATTACCTATTATTGGGTTCCTCAGTAACACTTTAGCAATAATAGTAGGGTACAAAATTAAGCATAGATCATTCAATGTCATTAAAACATTTTAGTAGAACAGGGTACATACAACCAACTCTCAATTAATTCCTGTTATTTTCAAATTAAATGTTTTTGCTATATGGACATAATGTTACCACACACCTTTGGCCATGTTGTATTGTCTGTCATACTCAGGTTTATTCACCTATCATGTTTTAAGTTTGATATGCAAATAAAGGTAAATAGGTTTCTTTATATCTGTCACAGAACACAGTGGACAGGTGAGGAACCACAGAAGGCCCGTGGAATTCTCATCAACATGGCTTTTCATGTTGGTGCTTTAGGTTACAAAGTCTGGGAGAGCATGCAGTCTCACGTCCAATGCTGTGAGTTCACATTTCACAAAATGTATTGCATGTTTTTAGATAACTGCAGAGATGTTTGTGAGTCACTATGAGTGGTCGCTTAGGAAATATTAAGGAAACATTTGCTTACACAGTTACTGAACATACACAACTTAAACATCCATGCATTTAATATTCTCACACAAAATGAGACCCTAGGGAGGTTGATTTAAAAGCAAACTTATGGTCCACCCTCAGATAAAACAGCAATTTATATATTAGTATAGGGAGAACATTTATAAAAAAAATTATAAAACGATACTATAAATAATCTCACTTAAATATGAAGGTAAACATATTCTGCAAAGGTTTAGATCTGTGTATTTTACAATATTGCAGATTGCTTTAAAAAAAAACATGGGAATAATGTTCCATCATTTATCTTAAATGTTTTTCTGCAGTGCCTGTAATTCTGGATCCCAACACGGTTTCTCCCTGGCTTTCCATGTCTCCTGAATTTTCCAGTGTGAGGGAGAGTCAAGAAAGACAGTCATTCCCAGACAACCCTGAGAGGTTTGACCCCTGTGTTTTCGTGCTGGGCTCAGAGGGTTTCTCCTCAGGGCGACACCGCTGGGATGTCCATGTGGCTGACAACCCTAAATGGATCTTGGGAGTGTGCAAAGAGTCAGTGGTTCGGAAGAGAAAGTTCACCGTAACTACAACAGCGGGAGTCTGGACCATTGCGCTGAGTAAAGGTGTCTACAATGCTCTGACCACTCCACGCACTGTGCTTAATGTAGAAAGAAGGCCAGAAACCATAAGAGTGAAGCTTAATATGGAAAAGGGAGAAGTGTCATTCTGGGATATAGGCAACAACAAGCACCTATGCACGTATACTGATAAGTTCCATGGAAAGCTGTTTCCTATCTTTGGCCCAGGCCTCCACAGCACACCCATGACTATCTTACCTGCCAAAGTGATCATCCACAAACAATAAGTAGACATGGTTTGTGTTTTAAACATCTAAGCCTGTTTGGACTGAATAAGCCTCCCATTATGTTGCTATTTAATATTTGCTCTGTATTTGATGTGCATGTTCAAATATATTGATATGAAGAAAAATTCAATAAGAGAAAGAGAAAATTTAAAGACATTAACAGTAAATGCTGTTATATTCTGTTTGCAATGTTAAACTTGCCAAATTATTGATATGTTTAAATAACCCTCGTTAATAATCGTTTCATTCACTTAATTTTATCTAGGTGTGAATTGATATGCAAATAACAGATTATTGTCAGGGTAAAGAAAATCCTTTCCTGTTATCATAAATTAGAATGTCATCTGTGCATCCATTGTATAAATTATGATTGAAGTTACTATCATACTTCTTACACTACTACTGTTTTAGTCAATGTAACGTTTAAACTTAAACCCAAGTTTTGCATTGGTAGTCATGTGACACAGAAGAATTATTACAGACAAATATCAATATAATTTACAAAAGATTGCACGGTTGCAACCAGTCTCTCTCAGTTTTGTTGTTAAAAAGTAATCCTTAATCTGTTCCCTTTGTCATTTAATTGTATGTTATGTTTGTTTATTTGGAAATGTAAAGTATGTACTTGAACAGACATTTTTTGAACAGACACTGTTAAAGTATGTACTTGAACAGACTTGAACAGACAACAGAAATATTTTGGCAATAAATTGGATTTGTCAGTTGTTCTTCATCTTACCATTTTTGTGCCATGTTTGGATTGCTTCAAGTTCTCAAACCAAAATAGAAACTCCCACATTGGTTAATAAAACAAAGGTCCCTGATTTCACTAGTCTCATACAGATTACCCAAGATTGCTGTCCAAAACATTGCAAAAGTGCATGTTTTGAAAAGAAACATTGCAACACTGCCCTGAAAATGACATCATACTGGATAGAATATTTAAAACAAATATGTTCTTTTCCATCGCAAGAGTGATTGCAAAGAGTATTAATGCCTATTAGACTGCACATTTTGGGCCTGCAGTATGACAGTTACAGTCTTATCTCTGAGAGTGCCTTATGCTTTGCACTGTGCTTTAAAAGATAACAGATAGAGGGCTGTATATAGGATAATACTATATACACCACCATATATAACACTTAAAACTAATGCAATATTTTCCAAACTGTCCAAGATACCAGAAAGCATATGACTCATAATTGTATTTATGTACTGTGTAAATATAACTCTAATAAAATAAAATTGTGTCATTTTAGCAGGTGCAGTAAAAATGTCCTAAAGATATTGATATGGAATATTTAATTTTTGTTGTGGAGGTATGTAGCATCCAAATTTAAAAATGTAATTGCGTATTTGTAATCCTTTTATTTTCTGTAGATCGGTCAATGGTCAGTGTAATGACACTTGTTTTGACTCACCATGTCTGTAATCATGCTTTTACAAAAGCATTTTTGAGGAATAATGTTGTATTTGCCCATGCCAGATTCATGTCATTGATTTTTACTGAAATAGTTTTGCAAGAATAAATGTCCAAAATTGTGTCAAAATTTGTCCACAAATTCACAGCTCAACTGTACACTTTGTTTTCAGACTGGTACATCGCTAAAGTATAAATATTTTTGATGGTGTTTTGATTCAAATGTGCTATTTTAATCAAAGGACTCACATAAAAAATCTATAATTTGGCGTGACTGTGCATTGCATGTTGCATTCCCCCTTTTTGCACCCCATACTGCTAACGTCATGGGATCTTGTGTTGATCTTTCACTTTTGTCACAGACAGTTGTGACAGCTATTCCACTAGAAGGCCAATGAACACCTCACAGGTAAGTTAAGAATTTGTTTTATTGGCCTAGCACTATTCTATCTGGTTCACGGTTTCCCATTGACTTCACCTATTTGCATTTGGCAACAGGGACAAACACAAATGTTATGCTTTTGTGTTGACTGTAGAGTGAGATTTAAAAATGTGCAAGGAAAATTGGATACTAGATCTAGTCAATGTAATGCCTTTTGAGTGTACTGTCTGTGACTAGATATCAGGAGTGCTGTGTATTCCCACATTTACTTTTGCTTAGATAATTTCCCACCAAGGCAGTTTGTGCATATGTGTTTATAGCAAAATCTTCAACAGTTAAACAGTAAAATAAAGAAAAATATCACAATGCAGCGTGAACAAAAATGCTGGGACAAAAAGTTGGATATTATAATTCCAAAAAGAGGTTTATATAAAATATTATATTAGTGCCTATAGCAGACTACAGCTATTATTTGAAAATCTAGTGAAAAGGTCACTTTCTTGAGGGAGGACATGCATGAAGTGTTTTCTCTACCCCACCCATTCTTATCAGCTAAAATGTTTATTTCTGTCAGAAAAGAGCGGGAAACACTTTTATAAGAACAAATCCCACTTGGTCCATTTCTATTTATTTCTATACATTTCTATTATCTATCCAATGATGATTGATGAATTCATGTATAAATTCACGTGTTTGTCATGTGATGAGTGTACCCCCCACTTTTCCCCCTTTTACCCGAGACGTGCGTCTGCATGTATCTGTGTGCGCCATATCTTTCTTAAACACTCACAGCCCTATCACGCTGTCCAAGCAGGCGGGACGGCTAACGAGGTTACTTCATTACTACAGAACTGAAAGATTATGTTTAGTAGTTAGAATATGTTTAGTAGTTCTTACACCTGACTGAGGCTAATTTAAAAACTGTGCCTGACAGGACGAGGCAGGCTAACCTCCTTAACCAGAGGATAAACAGAAGGGAAGAGAGAGTTTGGCAGACATGTTGCAGTGTCGAGTAAATTTCCTGGACGACACCCACTTCATGTGGGAGCTGGAGGTATTATTTAAACAATTAAGCTTTCTGTCTTGTTCCCTCATTTTTTCACTCCAAAACAAAAGAACTCGTATGTTTCTTTTCTTCCACAGAGAAATGCAGTGGGGCAGGATCTCTTCAATAAAGTTTGTGAACACCTTGATCTGTTGGAGAGGGATTATTATGGTCTGGTCATGTGGGATTCTCCTAATACCAGGGTACACATGTTTTTAAGTCATTTTTCAGTCATTACAAAATGCTATGTACTCTATGCTCTCTTTCTCTCTCTCTCTCTCTCTCTCTCTCTCTATCTATCTATCAAATGATCAAATGTGTTTATTGCTCCAGGTATGGCTGGACTGTGCTAAAGAGATTCGAAAACAAATAAAAGGTGTGTAATATATCTACATATACACTATTTTTGTGAAGGATGAATCTTTGTGGGTGCATATGTTTGCATGTTGATCCTTTTCTCTTTCATTTTTCAGGTCCAGTAGGGGAATTCTTTTTTAATATCAAGTTTTACCCACCTGATCCTTCAGTTCTAGCTGAGGACATCACTAGGTAAAACACGTTCACACCAAACTTGCTTCTATATATAGATCAAATTAGATCAGGGGACTGAACAGTGAATATTTTGTGAAATTTTTTCAGATATCACCTGTGTCTTCAGCTGAGGAAAGATATTATGAGTGGTCGACTGCCCTGTCCGTCAGACATCTTGGCTCTGTTGGGTTCATACACAGTTCAGTCAACACTCTGGGATTATGACCCAAATCTCCACAAAAATAACTACGTCAGTGATCTTGTTCTTGCACCCAACCAGAGTGAAGAGCTGGAGCAGAGAGTGATGGAGCTGCATTCCACACACAGGTATTCCATAGCAACCCCCTCACACACATGCACACATATATGCCCACTAATAACTCATACAACACCAATACACAAACACACATATTTCTCCTTTGTGCATTACACAGATCTATGAGTCCTGCACAGGCAGATGTGCTTTTCCTTGAGTATGCCAAGACACTGCCCATGTATGGGGTGGACCTGCATCCTGCCAAAGTATGTGTAATTGTCACATTAATTCCTAGAACATACTGTCCCAGCTAACAATTTTAGGTTGTAATAATGACTCCCAAGTGTTTTCATTAAGTAACAAAAATATTAAAAAATGTTGTTTTGAATGTTCCGGGAATGTTCAAAATGTCCAGTTTTTTTGGCATTTTATTAATATTATTGCTTGTTTTGTAAAAATGAATAAATGTTTTTAAGTTTATAAATGTTCCACTAACAACTTAATATTATATATATGATATATAAAGTTAGTAAAGTTACTGCAACAACATTTTTCATAACTTTGAAAGAACTTTTAGAGAATGTTAGCCAACGTTCTGAGAATGTTCCCTGTTAGGTGGGTAGTTAAAGTATGTTTGTATGGGATTAACAATGCACGTCTCTACAATAACTGTTGATGTGTTCTTAGGATGTTAGCGGTGTAGATGTGATGCTAGGCGTCTGTCCTGAGGGACTGATGGTATATGAGGATGAGATCATGATAAAGAGTTTCTCCTGGCCCAGAGTTCTTAAAATTTCCCACAAACGCAGCACCTTTCTTCTCAAGATTCGCCCATCTGAGGTATATATCCACATTAGTATGAACAATTTCTTCCTTATAACATATTTCATTTATTTTCTATATGATCATATGGGATTATGTATTTTCATTTGGTTTAGTGATGAAATCTCACAGATGTGGATTAAGATTTTCAATTTGACCTGATTTAGCAGGACGACTCAGATGCAGATGTCAGATTTATTATGCCCAGGTACAGGGCCTGCAAACAACTCTGGAAATGCTCTGTGGAGAACCATAGTTTCTTCAGGTATTGATTTTATGTGTACGTTATGTGTCTGTAAATTACTATGGCATATGTATTGTCCATGTCCATGTGACCACAAGAGGGCGCTCTAGTCAAATGCGTATTAGCGTTTACTTTCAAAATGGTCAAAGTAGAGTTTTTTAGTGTTTTCCAGCTTGTTTGGGCTCTTTGGAAAGTGTTAAATCCATAAACCTTCTCCTGAATGTGTTTCTCAGAAACAGAATTCAGGATACAAAAGCAAAAAGGTTTCTGACCCTGGGATCAAGGTTCCGTTACCATGGACACACACAGTCTGAGTGTCTGGAGGCCAGTGGCAACATCACTCGAGCTGCTCCACAGTTTTCACGCTTCGCCATCAAGAGAAAAGGTCTGTGTGTGCCTTTACATTTAGCACACATTAATGGAATGTTTTTTTATTCATTCTTCCATTCATCATCATTTGTGAGTACAAATGAGTGAATTTAACTATATTTTTTCAGCAAATGAAGAAATCCTTAAAGTCCTAACCCAGCCAGTACGTACAGAGTTAGATGACTGGTTCCTGGTACATGATTCAGACAAATGGGACATTTCTGCATCAGGTAAACTCCTGTGGCTAACTTAAATGATGTCACCTAAAAACTGATTGCATCACAGGTAGTTTTATGGCCCCACATTCACCTCTTACACTTACCTTTGACTACAGCATAAGTAAATAGGAGGATCTCTTTAAATAACTCTTTTGACACCTAACTGCTCTTCTAAAATTAATACATTTGCGTATAATGTCAAATGTAAAGTCTAATGCTGTCTATATAAACATATTTTCATTATGCCTATTTAAAAATATTATGTAGTTATTTATTTTTAGTTATTTATTTTAATTATTCACTTACACTTTCCAATCCCTCTTCTTAAATGTATGCGCTATACATTTAAATACTAATTTCCTGATGAACAAACATTTTATACAGATGATGTAACGCTGGAAAGCAAACAGCTCTGGGAGTCAAAGCAGCAGGCTGATGATTGGTTTGTCCTCCTCGACCACAGTCTACGTAAGTCTTTCCTAAAGTTCCCAAACGCACCACAAGGGTAAACAGGTGCACATCCATGGCCAGCTAAGCAGACACAGATATTAGAATATATAGCAATGGTGAGAAAATTTCAGGCAACATTTGTCTTTAAATGTATGCTTTTGGCAGATGCTTTAATTCAAAGCAAGCTACACTTTTTACAAGTATGTGTTCCCTGAGAATCAAACCTTGGTGTTGCTATCACCATGCCTCATGTAGACGAGCTACAGGAACACTTGATATGAGCTTTATTACATTTCTGCACCCACATTCCCAAAAGTCAAGCTCTGCCACTGGTTATCAAACATGTTTGTTGACATAAGAATAAAAGTGGAAAGCCGGTCTAACATTTTCCATAACATTCCAGAAGAAAAGTCCCAAAAGACTTCTCTGAATAAATAGTTTCCATTTAAGATAGACGGTCTCAGATGGAATGAGTGATTGCTGTGATTGACAGGTGTTTTGCTTTATTTTGTCTCAGTTTTACCATCAGGTCTCCAGCAGCCCCTTCAGACTGAAGAACAAACAGAGGTGGAAATTGTGGAGGAGAGCGTGTCAGAAGAGAGAACCGCAGATGGGCTTGTGATTAAACGTTCATATAATGTTCAGATGGCACAAGAGGGGCCTGTGGAGCTGGAGGTGATGGAGGGACTGGCAAGGGAGATCTTGGAGAAAGAGCATCCTGAATTAAAAGAGCAAATAATGGGACAGATGAAGGAATCAGTTACAGAAGAAATACTACAAGTGAATGGGGAAAGAATACAGAGGGTAGTTATGACTAAGCAGTGGACACAGAATCAGGTAAACTCTTT
Organism: Botia almorhae; assembly: GCA_036877575.1. Classification (NCBI taxonomy): domain Eukaryota; kingdom Metazoa; phylum Chordata; class Actinopteri; order Cypriniformes; family Botiidae; genus Botia; species Botia almorhae. Next base: position 32,614 of record JAZGTJ010002511.1, read on the forward strand.
TGTGGAGTCACAAGAAGATGGAGAGAGAGAGTGGAAGAGTCTGGAGACAGTGAAAAGACGTGTAGTGGTGACTGAAGGGGGGGAACTTCACAGTATGGGTTTTGAGGAAACATCCGAGAGATTGGAGGTCATGGAACGGAGACTGCAGGAGGTGGAGGCTATTGAACAGAAACTGTCAGACATTGAAGTACTGAGAGTTGGAATACAGGAAGTCGAAAGTTTGGAACAAAGACTGCAGCAAGCTGGGAAGGAGGGGCTTCAACAAGTTGAAACAGCTGATTGGTACATTCTACTAGATCGCAGTCCATCGATGCTCACTACTGCCCCCACAGGTGTGACTTCTGATCAGCTTTGCACCTATCACCAGAAATGTAGTTAATTACATCACTGGAAATTTCAGTTAGTTTCAACTGAAATACAACAAAACTGTTCAAAACTGAAGTAGGTGAAATGTGGAAATGTAATTTTTTTTCTCTCAGATCAGGAAGAGTTGCAACAGATAGACACCCTCAAACCAATGCTGAGAAATGATGATTGGTACATTCTGTTGGACACGTTCCCACAAACCACAGAGCTTTCGGCCCTTAGTACAGGTATTGTATCAAATACATAATTGTACGTTTTATTGAGCTTGTTTAGCTGTGTGTGCAGCCAAACACTTGTTTTTCTTATCCTCCCTTTACTATAACACTAGAAAAGTAGATCGATAGAATTTGAAGAGGTTTCTTTTCAAATGTTTGTTTCACCAGATTACCAGATTAGCTCCATCCCAAGAGAAGATCAGGCTGAGGAAGAAAGCAGAGAAGTAGAAAGGAAAATCCAACAGGAGTTTCTGCCAACAAAGAAACAAAAAATACAGACTCCAGAGGAGGCATCTGTTGAGCATTATGAAGAGACCAGAGTGAAGGTGATTCAGAGCAGTGTGAGAATAGAGGAGGAGCAGATCGAACTACAAGAGCAGGTGAAAGTGGATTATAGGAGACCACAGCCAGTTCTTCAGGAACAGAGGACAGAACTGCCTCAAAGAGACATGGAGGATGATTGGTTCATCATTTTAGATGTTTCCCCTAAAACATCAGGTACACACATTCACGTACAATTATAATCAAGAACACAAACATTATCAAATGAATTAAAACGTGCATGGTTCATTGTGTTGTTTTAGTGCCTTCGGATTATGCACACCTGCGAGGAGCTACTGTTGAGTTGTATGAGGAGAGCAGAGAGGAGGTGCTAAGGAGCAGAGTGAGAAGAGAGGAGCAAGAACAACAGGAGCAGGTGACAGTGGAGGACAGGAGACCAGGAGACAGGAGACAGCCAATCATGCTAGAACAAAGAGCAGCACAACCTCACAGAGATATTGAAGATGAGTGGTTTATCGTTTTGGATGTTTCACCTAAAGGATCAGGTATGTACATCAGATTGTTCACCGACTTTAATATATTTTTATAGATTTTAGATATCTGATTTTATCATTGTTAGCCATGATACTGTTTACTACAGTAAATTCAGTCATTGAAATGGAATTTCAGTTCTCAGTTCAATTTTGAATGGCATACAACCATACACACAAATTACAACATGTATAATGGATTGTGTTTGTTCCAGTGCCCCTAGCTTATCCACATCTGAGCAGCACAACTGTTGAGATGTATAAGGAGAACAGAGAGGAGCAGAGCAGAGTGAGAACAGAGAAGGTGGAGTACAAAAAACAGGAGCAGGTAACAGTGGAAGATAGATCACAAGTTCTGCTTGAACAGAGGGCAGCACAACCACAAAGAGACAGGGAGGATGACTGGTCCATCATTCTAGATGTTTCTCCTAAAGAAGGAGGTACACACAACTTAGAGACAAGCTATAGCACACACACACAAACAAACAAATCAAAACATGTGTGTTTCACTGTGCTCGTTTCAGTACCTACAACTGTTAAGCTGCACGAGGAGAGCAGAGAGGAGTTGCTTCAGAGAAGAATGAGAGGAGAGAAGCAAGTGATGGAGGTGACGACAGTGAGCCCTGGACAAACAGTAATAACAGAGATGATGATGAAGGTTGTACAAGCTCCACAGGAGTTTCCAGTGGGTCTCAGAGAGGTTGATGATGACTGGTTTCAGCTGTTTGACCAAGTCCCTCATGAACAGAGAAGTTTTCCACCAGGTAAAGTAATAGTGTAAGAGTTTAAATTGAGTTTAAATTGTGTTCTCTGTAATTACAGAGTTTACGTTGAGAAAATAAATGCTGGTGTTATATTTGAATATTCAATGTTAATTCAGCAGTATACATTCTGTGCTGTTGGATATTGTTGTGAGGACTTTTATTATAAAACGGGGAAGAAAAAGAAATAAAGAAAAAGTAGAAGAGGCGTTCAAGGGTTTTATTTTATTAATCTTTTAACTTTCTTAGTGTTAAAGCCCCCCACAAATAAGTATTAACATTAGCATCCTTGTGCACGAACTGAATTACTGTTGAAGAAAATGCAGCTGTAATTCTGAAAACTCAGAAATTGTTGAGAAGTTGGATGGAATGAATGGAAATGGTTTTACACACAATTTGTAGATACACAATATTATGTTGCACAACTCTGTGTATGTCAGTGGTGATAAGTCACCTAATAAAGTATTTCATTGTGTTTGTTTCAGTGGCTACAACTGTTGAGCTGTATGAGGAGAGCAGAGAGGAGATGCTTCAGAGAACAGTGAGGAGAGAGGAGCAAGTGATGGAGGTGACGACAGTGAGCCCTGGACAAACAGTGATAACAGAGAAGATGATGATGAAGGTTGTACAAGCTCCACAGGAGTTTCCAGTGGGTCTCAGAGAGGTTGATGATGACTGGTTTCAGCTGTTTGATCCAGAACCCTATGAGCAGAGGAGTTTTCCATCAGGTAGACCTTCATTCACGTCCTTCAGCACAGTCACACACAAACTGTGACATCAATGTTCATATTTAAGTTTCTTACATTTTAATTTCTATCTTTATATCACAAATTAGATTCCCATGAAATACATTTTTAACTACATTTCACCTAAAAGCCCATATGATCCAATATCATACATCATCAATGTAATGTTTTCTGTAATTCTGCCCAAAGTCTGTGTTTGTTTGTTTTTTCAGTTTGTATTCAGTTATTCAGTTATTTTGTATTCAGTTTGTTATATGAATTTAGAGAACATATCGTAATGTAAAACAGCCACAAGAAAACACAGATCTCATTGTTTGTTGTGTGTCTCTTTCAGAGATTAAAATCAGACACGTTGAGGTCCGTGAACCCATCAAAGACCAGAGAGTTCAGAAGATAGTGGAGAGGGTGGTGGAGGAGCAGGTGAGAGGAGAAATCGTGACCACAGGAGTAAGGAGAGTGATTACTGAGGAGCGCAGGGAGAGAGTTGACGTCATGCAGCAGATGTTTCCTGTCGGAGAACGAGAGGTGGAGGATGACTGGTTTGAGCTCCTCGACCCAACACCATTTGAGAAGAGAGATGTTTCTTCAGGTAATGACAGCTTCATTTATTCTCCTGAATTCTTGCTGTTTGTAGTTTGTTGATGAAAACATATTCAATTTACACTCCTATTTGTGTCACCGTAACATGTTTGATATAGTATCAGTGACCACTCAAGAGCAGAGGATAAGAGAACAAGAGGACAGACGAGTGAGACAGCAGGAGAGGAGAGTGAGAGATGATGTTGAGGGCAGAATAAGACAACAAGAGATACGCAAACAGGAGCTAGAAGTCAAAAGACCTCAACCAGCAGTTATTGTGCAGACAGTGATGCAGCCACAGAGAGAAGTGGAAGATGATTGGTTCATTCTTTTTGATGTTTCACCAAAACAAACAGGTTTGTCTTGTATTTTGTTATTTTTCAAGTATTTTATTATAAGTGATTGTATCTTGTAGTTGTTCATCATTTGTTTTTAAAGTTGTGGCAGATGTCATTAAAGTGGACAAGAGGGCTGGGGAAGTAAGGAGAAGAGAGGAGGAGAGGAGAAGAGAGGAAGAGAGGAAAAGAGAGGAAGAGAGAAGAAGAGAGGAAGGGAGAAGAAGAGAGGAAGGGAGAAGAGAGGAAGAGAGAAGGAAGCAGATAAAAGTGGAAGTGGAAAGGCAAAAAAGAGCAGCTGTACCAGAGAAAAGACCAGTATGGATCCAAAGAGAAGTGGAGGATGACTGGTATACCCTTATGGGTGGTACCCCTAAAGATTCTGGTGTGTACTTACTAACAAAAGTGCACTACATCACAACAGACATCAGAAGCACTTGATTAAAAGAAATTAATATTCTCTGCTGTCGTACATCTGTGAATGTGTCTCCCTAAAAATCTTTCTTTATTTCTCTGGCTTTAGTTTCCACACCTGTTATTTCCCCGGTGGCCCTTCCCAAACCCCGCCCACAGATCCAAATCGACCAACCACTAACTTCCACTCCGACTATACAATCTGTGTCCACAACAAAAACAATCTATCAGGACAGGATTAAAGACACACTGGACATCACACTGGAGTCTGAGGTTCAAAATGCACACATACTGTAAACTCCACATCAACACTATAGTCACGCATTAGCAACAGTGGGGTTGTTTGAGACCATATTAAAAATCTGAGATTTTTTTTCCTATAAAGTAGAAATGACACAAATGATTGTGACAACATAGAGGATGTTATAATGATGAAAGCATTTCTCACAGTACATCTTTTTCTTAACAGGCCGATGAATCTATGCTTATTAATAAGGTAGGATCCTTTTTTATCATATCCATTGTTTGCTGGACCCTTATACTGTAAATAAACACACAGAAGTTAGACTTATCCAGAACATATAAATCCATAATCTTCCTGTTTTTCCTAGTCACAGAGATGGACAAAGAGAATCGAAGGAGAGAGCATTTATGTTCGTCACAGCATTCTGATGCTGGAGGTATTTGAATTGTGTGAAATCTACATTGGCGAATGATCTAAAAAATGAAAGCTCGTGTAATTTGATGTAGTACTACAAAATCATTCATTCATGCTTTATGTAGGACTTTGATGTGACCCAGGAGGTGATACTGAGGCATCATGCCAGTATCAGTGAACTGAAGCGTGTCTTTATGGAGGGCATGCAGGAATTTGGACCCACCGAATGGGACCGGCGTCTGTCCTCATACTCACCCACTCCCAAACCCCAACTCCCACACGCCAACGGCGAGATACTCATCAGCATGGGCCTAGTGAGTTACATGCACACAAAACGACATACAAATCTAGTGTGATGAATCTTGTGCTTGTGCTTGTAGGAGATTCTCATATTAAACAGGGGGAGTAAGGGATTGGTACAATAAACTGTCTGTGAAGCAATGTTGAACCAATGTAATAAACCAATGTTGCTGTGTTTTACAGATTAAAGAGGGAAAAACAGTCCAGACCCACACCCACCAGTATGTGCTTGAAACTCAAACTGCTTGACACTGCTTGAAATTTAGATTTTTTTATGATCAGATTTATTGCAAATGTTAGAAGTTGCAATCCATAACTTTTTTGGTTAAAAATAAAATTGAGCAAGTACATGAGATCAGTGTTTAAAATTGTCTCCTTATCTTACCTCGATGCACAACTGAAAGCTTATAATAATGATTTGTAATTTAAACTGTCAGGTCTGTTTTTCTGGGAAATGTCAGTTTGGCTTCATTTTAATTTAACTTCAATTGTTCAAAAGAACATGAAGTAACTTGCAATTTTATGTTTCAAACAGTGATGGCGGTAGGGAGGCAAAAAGTTACGGATTGCAGTTTAAATATGACATTTAATGGCCATTTAAGAATGGGGATGCTAAAAAACTAACTCTTGTTTTGCAGTTTTGATCAATTAGATTTTAATTTAACATTACTGATAGTTATTTAGTTGTAAGCTGTTGGACACAACAGTATATTGTTTGACTCCAAACAGAATTGTTCAGTTTGTATTGACATTTAAGATAGGTGTCTATAATAATAACAGACACTTCGTTTAGTTTAAACAGCTTATATCCAGCTAGTTGTAATAAAACAAATCTGTCATATGCACTGCCAAATTTGAGATGTGTGTATTCTTAAGCCCTGATATGTAGCACATTGTTCCCGTCTAAACTTATGTTCAACTTCTGAGAAACTCATTATTTGCAACAACCACTAGATTTCCTGGCTGTAGCACTTACATACTCCATTAAAATCAGTAATTGTTTTGATCATTTTGTCATTGTTTGTGTGTGAAGTTCTTGGATTTTAGAGGTGTATGAAAAATGATATCCTAACATACTGATAACCCTGATTGGCTGACGGCACTGCAAAAACACACAAAGCTCTGACCTGTGACGTCAAAGGCAGCAGACATGAGAAAAACATCAGGAACTAGCAAAACATCTACTTAGATTTAATGAAACATTTGTGATTCATGTTCCAGGAAGAGAAATGTATTTTCTCAGAATTCACCGCTATTTTTTAATAAACATCAATAGAGAAAGATCCCCCCCACGTAAACCAGCTGAACTTTGACCCCTTGTTTTATAAAGATGCCATTGCAGAGTTTGTTAATCCTCGTCTCTAAGCTCTGACGCTGGTTGCTTTACAGCTGTACTGGTTTTACAGCAGTTGTATAGTCAGGATTAACATGCATACAAAACAGTTCATTATTTACCATCATATAACGTCTTGACTGCATTTGACTGGTGCTAGGTCTTAGATTCTTAGTCACTGTTATGGTTGATGCCAAACAAAGACAAGCCCATGTGTGCCCATGTGTGTATTTCTGTGTGTTGTCTCATGGGTGGCCTCCTTTCATTTTTGTTCTGACATTTCTGTGAACTATAAAGACCAGGACTACAAACACAATGACACCTAGTGCGTCACTATTATTTTGGACTTGTGAGGGTGGGACCAAAGAAAAACAGCATCAAAGTATAACTGATTATCTACAATTTACACAAACCAAAATCGGTGTCACTCAAACTCTGCATATACGTTGAAAATAAAACTGCAGTTCAAATAATAAGTATCATTGCTGTTTATTCACTTTCAACAATGTACTTTGAGAAAAGTTAAAAACTGTTTTAAAAATCTCTATTTGCTTGTGTACTTATGGGCCAGATGTGTAGATTAGCAACTGCAGTTATCAGGACCGGTTAACATCTAAAACAGATTTGAAATTCAAATGTGACAGTAATTTTAGTTAATTGTGACTGTGTCTTTTTGCAGCCTACAATCGCTATAGTATAAGATGAAGCATATAATTGTTTGACAAACATATTCACCCCTGTGGAGCTTTAGCAAGCCCAGCAAAAATGGCAGAAGTAACAAGAATATCAAATCTTTAGGTCTGCTTTGCTCATTGTTATTAGATATTGGTCTGTGGGATTCACTTGTGTTGCCTCCACACTTACATTTTACAGTCCCATCTTGTTAAGGTACGTCCGTGCAGGAAGGGGCGGAGCCTCTGGGTCTAAGCAGTCAACCAGGCAGTCATTGAGTTTGATGACAGGCAAGGTTAATGTCTCCATTTTCCTGTGATTTTGGAAGGAAGATCTTGTGTCTAAGTTCACCTGACTGGAGTTACAGGATGATGGAGCAGAACACTTAAAAGTGGGAAGATCCACACCTTCATCCAGGCAGTGGATGTTGAGTTCAGACAGGTTCAGCGTATGTGTGTTAGTGTTTGATTCTGTCTGCGAAAACCAATTTGAATTACTATTGCTGTGTCTCCGAGTTTGAAGTACCAGGGGTAGTATGACCTGGTTTTCTTGATCTCGACCTTGCTCTGGTTCTTGGCGTAGTTCTCGGTCACGATTCTCATAGAGAATTGTATTGGCACAAATAAAGATGAAAAGACCCACCCCCATGATGACAGGGCCAATCAGTTTCAGTTTCTCTGATGAGGTGCGTCCAGTTGAAGCGTGATGAGGTGTTTGTCGGCGTGGCTGACTGTTCCAATACCCCACCACAGCGATGCCAATTCCTACTATTAGTAAAATACCGGCGAATAACAAACAAGCCCCCGGTGCAGATCGCAGTCGCAGCCCACCAATCACAAGCCCTGTATTCTTCCTTAAGGGTGGAGCCTCTGAATCGGGCACTGTAACAGAGACTTTTTCTGTGCAGGCATTTACCTCAGACATCCTCCTGGAAGGGGATTACATAGATTACATCTGTATATCCAAACCTCCTTCTTACCAAGGTCAGGAACTAAAGTATATTAATCTAAATTATAATCTAAAGTATATTAAATTTAAACCTATGCCTTACAAATTGTGAAAAGCTGCAAAGTATGGAAAAGGGAAAGCGTGTTAGATAAGAAGAGGAAGACATTAAGTAAAAACAAAAATAAGAAAATACTAAATAGTATCATCCTCTAATTTTCTATAGACACAAAAGGTATATATTAAAACATATCTGATACTTACAGATACTTGCAGTTGATATAAACACACCCAGTAAAATTAAGTATTTTACAGGGCTTTAGGTTTATGGAAGTAACCCTTGGGAAATGACTGTTAATGTGTAATATGTATCTCTTAAATTATTCCATATTATATTTAGAGAGTGTTGCACATAAAAATTAAACAAAAACAAATAGATACATTTGTGATAAACTGTCTAAATTAAATATTCAATGTCTTAACTAATTCCTGAATATTGTTCAAAGAGTGACTAATTCGGACAATGGTCATTTAAAAGGACAATACTGAGAAAAGACGTGACGTTGCATATTTAATACATGCATTATAACAGTAATCCAAGCTGTTATTTTTCAGAAGCACTTATTTGTGTGTGCAAGACAACTAATCCTTAAATCCCCTTTAAAAATACCTTGAACAGCAATATCTCACAGGTTTACTACAAACAGTCTTATATTACACTAGCAGCCAAGTCAACACAATATAACAGTATCTAAAATATAAATAAACAAATAAATGATATTAACAAGGAACATTACGCAGGCGCACAGTGTGGGCAAAGCATCTTGAGTGTCAGATCCGTTTTTCATTACAAAAGCAGCTGCAAAAAAACTATTTTAAAAACGTACAAATCTACCCTTACAATTACATTAAACAATTTACCTAAAATATACCTAAACTCACCTCAGTTGCTTCTCCACTGGAGACACATGGTTTCTTACGCGAGAGCGCGCACTTAGCCTCGAACCTGCAGATAAAGAAACTGCTTCACGCTCGAGGG
>JAZGTJ010002512.1:0-41782 GCA_036877575.1 Botia almorhae
TTCTGATTGTTTTGGGTTGTTTGCTGCGTGCCCTGCACTGTGACTGTTTAACGTTTATGATTGTTTGCTGCCTGCCTCGACCACTGCCTATATTATTGTTTTTGAGCTTGCCCATTCCCTATAACACTGTTTGCTGGTATTTTGACCGTTCTTAATAAAAGCTGCAAATGGATCCTCACGACTCTGCATCTCAGTTACAGCACTGATAAGTCTAATCATGCTTATTTTATCTTGTATTTCAAGGTAGACATTGTTTTTACAGAAACTCATACTGTTATAATGTCTTTTTATGTGATAATGTTATATGTTAAAATGACAATTTTATGTTGTAATGTAATTTTATGTTTGAGTTTTAGAGCTTGGCAAATAGTAGTAAATAACAATAGGTTACATCCTATTTTTTGTGGTGATGTTAGTAAATAAATAATGTAAATGGTTTAAATTAACATCTTGGTAAAAGTTATTCCTTGATTAACTGCTTTAGTGTCCCAGCCAGCCTAAACTCAAAGCAAAACCATCAAAACAACTTTTTAAAAACTGGAATATACAGAATACACCAGTTCTCTTCTGGCTATACAGTCTGAACATAATGTTGACATTAATTATGTTACTACAGTAATACTGTTTGAACTGAGGCAAATAACAGTATCAGCAAAAGTTGGCTAGTACAATGAGCTGGCTGCTACACAGTGTCTGGGAGACAGGTGTGCACAGGTTTTTATAAGAAACTGTTCTCTGTGGTGCTCACGCTGGCAATATACCTTGTACTGTGATCTTGCTTGTGTCATTTGCTGTTCTTATCCATCCCCTTCTCAAAGTTTCCTTTCCTATATTTCCTATAACTGTAAATAAAAGTTGCGAAACTATCTTTTTAAGCAATGAGCAGTAAATAATGAGATATCACTAAGTTGTATTTCAGTTTTATTGTATTTCACTTGTTGCTGTTTTGCCTGAAGTACCCATGTAAGGATTCCAAAATGATCCATTTTGGAATCCATTTTGTGCAGAGAACACAAGTGACACGCTTTATTACAGATTTTAAAACGGTTAGTTCTATACCTCAATTCTGATTGGTCAGCAGCTGTGTTTTATTTACGATAAAGCACAGCTACAACCGCTTCACTTAACGGTTCTGTAAATCATTGAGCCCCCGCACTTAGAAGCACTCTGTTGCCGTTAGGGACTACTTTTTACAGCGGAAGGCAGATGATGATTTTACTTGATGAAAACATTATAATATAACATAATAAATATGATTTTAATATTTTTATTATGTGGTAACCGTTTTCCGCTTCGCATCGTGCCTAACAACGCCCTTCAGCCGTGATTTATTCACGATACAGCACGGCCTCTCGTACCTTATTGCTTAAATCCACCTTGGCAATGTCAGACCAGTAAGTGGTCGCTCAGTCCAGTGCTTTTAAAGTGGGAGGGGCAGCAAGAGGTGGAATTTTTGCTAGCTGCTGGACAAAAGTAGAGGGTGAGCATTTACTGGTTAGCAGTGCTGCTTCTCTTGGAGCAAAAGCGCCTTATGGCTTAAATCACAAAATCAGACCCAGCAGTTTTTAAATCAATATATAATTATATAGTAGTATTGTATATAGTATTTTCAGCTATCCAAGAAAGTTACAAATTGCAGCTCTAACGTGACAGAGGAGAACTGGCCCTTCTGGTTGAGCTTGGTTTTCTCTCCATCTATACATGATTGTAATTTTGGTTACTTGCCACTGTCATCCTGCTGGCTTGCTTGCTGGGAGACTGCTGACATTTTATGTAGCTCTCCCATTTTTTCATTGTGTAATGTTCAGGTATTTTATGGTATTATTGCAAATACCTTATACCCATCCCATAAAATATTACCACCTTTCTGTGCATCATTTCCATGTAAGCTGGAACTGCATATCTCGCTTAATATGATCCCTATCATCTATCATGTTAATTGACTAAATATTGTATTCTCAGTCTTAGAAGTACATACTGTTTTAATATGCAGCCTGAGTCTTCATACTTGATGACAAATTTCTAATGCATGTACATTTATTCAAATGGTCCAAATGTGTGGTAGTTTATCATTTCAGTCAATTCTTTATTCATAAACCAACTACAAACGTTGTATCTCTAAATAGTTTTATTAATATGCATCTGAGATTGATTTTTGAGATATCTTTCAGAGATTGATAGTTTTAAGGACAGAGCTTCTGACAGGTGACACAGTCGAAAGTGAACATAACTTATAAATTACATAACTTAACAAATTAATTGTTATAACTACATGATTATAAAGCAGAAATTAAAGCAAACATGGATGAAAAATAGACCACAGACCAATTCTTTGGCCAATGCATATTAATTAAAAGCATTTTTACAAAAAACTTTTAATGAGACGTTTTAATCTATATTTATCATTATTGAGCATTTACAGTTTTAAGAAAATAAAGCCTTAATTTATTTGTAATTTATCTGCAAGTACCCAGTGAGCAAAGGCAACTGTGGCAAGCAAAGAAAAACGCATTAGGGTAATTGGCAAAAAATGTTGGGAGAAACCAGGCCCAGTCAGTAGAACAGTTCTCGTGTCTATAAAGCTTGAACATAGTGCCTGTTACGAAGCCGGACTCCCCGGACTTTTATTATGATATGTGGTGTTTTGTTTCCTATGTCACGTGTGTTCACTTCCGGTTTATGTTAATGGTAATCACCTGTTGCAGTATGATTTGTCAGTGTATTTCAGTTAACGCCGTTACAGAACAACCCACCGCACAGACGACAGCACAGCAGTGTTTTTTGGATTTTCCTGTTTTTTTGGACTTTTTTTTTTTCGTCTTTGTTGTTTTAAATAATGGCTTCTTGGCCGCGTCAGAACGGCGGTTTCATAGAGGATTATGTTCAGGACTTTTTAGATAATGTTTATGATCTTCCTCTGGAGGACGTCATAATTATGTCTATTTTTCATTTGGGGTTAGACTCTATCTTTAAGGAGTTCGTTCCCCTGCCTAATCAAAGGTGGACAATTATGGAATACATGAACTTCGCTTTGAGAGTGGCTTGCTCTGTCAGGGAGCATCCGTCAGGGACCTTCGGTCGGAGCCAGACTGGATCAGGAAATGGAGCGTCCCAGAGCCAGAGCTAGAGAGGCCCATTCAGGGGTATGAGCCGGTTGCAGCTGTGGAGGAGGTGGCTGCCTTTCGTTCTCCAGTCTAAGAGGAACCGGAAGTAACGGGTAGCTCTTCAGATCCCTGGGCCTTCCTGGAAGCGGTGGCGGCGGAGCTCGCCGACCTGAGAGCTAGCCTGTATGGGTCTCCATTGGGTACGGGGTCGACCGCTGCTCAAGCCTCTGTCCAGGCGGTGGTGTCCGCCTCTCAGGTCAGTCAAGTCTCTGTCAAGGCGGTGGCATCCACCTCTCAAGTTAGTCCAGTTCCTGTCCAGGCGGCCACTTCCGTCTCTCAAGTCTGTGTCCCAACAGCGGCGTCTGTATATATATATACAGAGAGAGAGAGAGAAATGATTGTGCCCAGTGCTACCTTTTAAAATCTGCTGATATTTATCATATAAAAATAATTAAAAAATTAGATTCAAATTATTTTTCAATCCATTATATTCCAAACACATCTGTAGTTCCCTAAATATCCCATTGCATTTGTAAATTATATTTAATAAATATTAAATAGGTATTCTAATCTGCAATCTGAATGCAGTTTTAATTGCATTAAAGATCATTTCTGAAAATGTAGCAAAATAGCTTGCACGAAAATAACAATAAATATTGAAAGAGTGCACTGTTCCTTATTTTTCTTAATTGCTTGAGATTGTGTAACAATAGTGAGTTACTAGGCTGTGGCGGACAAGTGTTCCACGATGAAACAAACAGAAGATGTATCTATTATCCGAGTCCCACCAGGGTCAACGACCTATGACAAATAGAAAAGTGAAAACATTAGAAATAGCGCAATTTAATCTTAACACGAATAAAAGAGAGTGTCCCAAGGAAGCAGCATTACAAAAGACTGAAAATAAGTAGTGTCTTAGACAGACATGTCCCTTTTAGATCTCCGGCATTTTCTTTTACAGCTAGTCAAAAACATTGAAACAGCTCCATCCCACTCTTCCTGCTGACACTTGTATTAATGGCATTTTGGTCATTACAGATGATTCTGAAAAGGGACTGCAAAGTGTAGTTGGGTGTAAGTCAGTTCTCTATCTTTTACTTAATAACTTTTTTTTTACCTTAACTCAGTTTCTCCTTCTGGGGTTCTGGTCAAAGTCAGCATTACTGGTCAAAGTCAACATTGAACACTTCTTGTTAATCCTGCATCATTTCAAAATGAATTACCTTCATTCACAATGTTACATTCATACCACTGACACCAATGTCCTACACTGCTTTCACCATACAGACCTCACTACTAACATTATCTACTGAAAAATGTCAAACTTGACAAAATTTGAATTGAAACCGCAGAGAACGTGATTTATTTTGAATCACTTCAGTTTTATAAATTCATTTGATGCAGAGGCTGCAATTTAAAACATAACAGGGTTTGACTTTGCACCTTACATAGCACATAGCACCTTACAAGTAAATTACTGCTAATGTCATAACTCTTACTGGTAAATTGCTAGGATGGGTAATATTTTTAAATGTCCCATTCACATATATTTTTTTAATTGTAATTTGCCAGACAGCATGTGTGAATGGAGCTATTGAATGTGTAATAAAAAGCTTAGGGTCTTATCTGGCAGCCATTCAGATCTGAATGTGGATACTTAAACTGTGTACACTATGTGTGGTTATAAGTTAATTCCTTGTAGAAATGAAAAATAAATCATAAGATTTAGGATTAAATGTTACATTTAATATCTAGAATTAAGTCTTCTAGTGCAGTAATCAGACAACCTTGAGACATCTTTACATGATCTAGATCACCCTAGCTATCCAAATCAGCTTTCTGAATAACTCGTTTTTCATCCGATTACATGTTATACATCCAGATTTTTTTTCATAATTCCCTGCAGTGCAAAAGGCTTAAAGTCAAGAGATAACTACAGAAATAATTATGACTGCATCGTATTTTGACTCGGAGTTTAATCTCCTTTTATACAAATTTGTCTGGGCATGTACAGCAGAGTGCAGGGCTGTAAAAATAGAACTACAATAGCCCTTAGTTAATGTATCATCATCTGTGAGAATTAGCACTGATGTTATTGAAGTATTTCACTTCACCGCATGACCTCCTGTTCCTCTATAGATCAAGAATCCCATTCATTACACAGTCCTTTCGTGCTCTGTGCCATTATAATATTATTCAATTTATATTCTGAAGCGGGCTCCTGGGAGAGAGACCAGTACTCCGAAACAGCCTCTCCTCTTCACCCAATCAAAATATTTAAAGGCCAGCAAAGAGCTTTTTACTGCACATGGTAGAGACCCACTTTAAAGTGGATTGCCTTGGTTTGATATTACTTTAACAGGCTGGCAGCCACATGTGACGAATTAATAAAATAATCTGGGTGAAGAGAAAGTAAAACATAAAAAAGGCAGAAAATTAAGGTAGGGAGATGACAGGTGAAATAATTGTGTTAGCACTTCTTGAATAAGAAAAGACAAGGTATGACAGGTATGATGAAGACATGAATTTATGAGATTTTTGTATCTCCTTATTGTCAATGTTGTGGCTCAGAGTGACAGGAAGAAGTCAACAGTGGTCAACAATGTGTCTCCACACAGACAAAGAACATTAGGCACTAGGACTGAGAGAAAAAATATATTATACAGTATGTATAGCAGAAAATAAGTGTGCTAGAATATATTTTAAATAACAATGCCCAATATAGTGCTATTTGTTACATTTATTGTTATCTGACAGACATTTTTTAAGGAGATCTAGCTCTTTAGCTTTGATTTTTAGTTTTGCCTGTTCATTAAAATAATATTCTGTTAGCATTTAATTTCAAGGTTTCATTAAAATATAATTTCAGTTCAGAGTTTCGTTCTGGTAATGATTTTTTTGTTGTTTTGTTGATATGGTAAAAATTGGTCTCTGTGACACCCTGACACAGCAATGACCCCTTAGATAAAACAATGTGAAAAACAAGACAACCTATATTAGCTTTTATTTAAATAAATAAATATTGCATATATTTATATTAAATATTGCATATTTAATTTAATTTAATTTAAGAGTTGTCTATGAGGCATGTAATTTATAGAGTCAATCAGGACAAACATAAACGTTCTGTTTGGTTTGATTCATGCTTACACTGGTTTATCTGCCATAACCTGACTGAATACATCCTACTACTTGCCATTGCAAAAAATACTTCAAAGTATCATTAAAACACATTATCTATGCTTAAGATAAGTGCCACAAAGATTTAACCTTAAATCCTATGATTATTCACCTTTATGTGTCTCAAGTGACATCTACAGACATTCTCTGGAGGGGGAAAAATCAGTAATGTGTAAAAGTTTGAGCAATAATGTGTAAAAGTCAACTGCATGTCATTATACTTAATATGATATCTTAAATGACAAGTTAACATGCCTCATACTTGCACAATTTATGCAGTATGTACTCTAGTATGTTCATTGTGCGCAGCTTTCAAATTTTTCCTGATGACCTACTACATTTGCTAAAATGCACAGTGCCATGCAATTTGACCTTCCATTTGTAGTGTGGAACAGCAAGTAACATCTGCTGCTTTTTAAATGTGCACTTCCCTCATTTATTCCCTTCTTTATACCCCTAAAGTAGGCTACTTTTAAAAATATGTTTAAAATTATGTACATATACATAAGATGAAGAGTCAAATAATATTAGTATTTTATTAATTCCTGTTCACCTACCCATCTAATTATAATTTAAGTAATTTGGCTTGTTGTCCAGAGATCAAACGTAAATTGCTTTAACTATCAGAAAATAAAAAGAAATGAACAAAAATATGTAATAAATGTAAAGGCAATAAAAACAAAAACAAAAAAGAAAAAGCAAGAGAAACAGATAAATAAGATAAATAATTTATCTCACAAAAAAGTGATAGAAACAAATATGAATACATAAATTAGGGAACAATAAAATAGGTAAATATAAAGTAAACTGCATACTTTGCAATACTGTATACAGTAGTAGTAAGTCAGTATTCTATTCCCAACAACACAGAGATCCTGTTTTAAGCCTATATAGTCTATATATACTGTTGTGACAGATTGATAACATAGATTGTGTGATACATTTAATGAATGTATTGCAAAATAAATATCATGCTAAGGCACATCCAAAAATCATCACGCACATGACACACAGTAAAGAAAGGCTTAGTGTTTAGGAAAAAGAAAAGAAATTCTGTCAATATTTACTCATCCCCAGTTATTCCAGTGGGTTGTCAACCACCACAACCAGATCATTAAGACAGTGAGCTAATCCTTAAGAACTGGATCGATCTGGTTTCTACAACAGGAAACATTAAGCAAAATAAAGACGTGTATGTGTGATGTTTTTCTCAGTAGCACTTTACAATAAGGTCCAGCATTAGTTAATGATTTGGCTTACATGAATCAGCAATGAAAAATATATATTTTACATCATTATTACTATTATTATTAATAATAATAACTATTATTATTATTAATAATAATAATCTTTGTTAATGCTAGTTAATGCAAATACAGCTGTTCATTGATCGTTACAGTAGTTTATTGTGCTTTAACTAATGTTCATTTAAAAAATGCATTAATATTAGTTGAAATTATTTATTAGAAAAAGTCTAATAAATTCTCTGCATGTGTATAAGTGTTAATTAAGCTAGATAACTAATATTAACAAATAGAGCCTTTTGTAAAGTGTTATCGGTACTCCTGAGACAAGCAAAATCACACATGCACATTTATTTATTTTCGCTATTTCACTAATGTTTCCTGTTGTGGGAACAGACAACAGCTTTCTTTGGTGTATGTATTTATTGGACATACTAAGGACTGTATGCTGGACTATTGGAGAAGTGTTCAATTCTATTATTATGCCTTCCAGAGATGCCTAGTGCTGATCATATGATGAGTATAAATTAGTTACTAAACCCATTTACTGATAAATGATGAAAACAATGATTTGCCCATTTAACATGGTGTTGATGTGTAAAGTAGCTTAAGAACAGGAATGATGACAAATCATATCAGATACAAAATGCTACCATTCACGCATTCTCAGATTAACATTGCTTGTATCAGTTTAGGCACTGGAGAGAGAAACTGAATGATAAAGATGTACAAAAAAAAGTACAAAAAGTTTTTGTAAAAGTACAAAAACTGTTCAGTTATAGAAGAGGGGGCTTGAGGGGGGACTCTTGAAAGAATACAAAACAGATCAATGACAAAGGTAAAACGCATTGAAAGGTGATGTGTCTTCTCTCATTAGAACTATAAATCATATTCACAGGCCCATGTTAATGTGTAAATCAGAAAAACAAGATGAAGGTAATCATCTCTGGTGTGATAAAATGAGGGGACAAATTCAGAAGAAAAATGAGCCAAAGTATATTATCCACAAAGCACTGAACAAAAAAGCAATTGAGAAAAAGTCAACCAAAAACAGCTGAAGTTTTTTTCCTCCATCATTCTCCCTAACCTCCATTCCTCATAGATAGATCATATATAATGTGTTGTTTAGAGGAGGTTGTGGATGTTGGTTCACAGAAGGTTCACCCATTACCCAAGCCCTACAGCCAGCTGGGGGGCTAACTGCTCTGATCAGCGCGTGCACAGGCCCCAATGATTTTCACATCATGCCACCTGATGTACAGCTTCACCATCCACCAATCGCTTTCCTATATTGATCCCCCCTTAAATGAGCCTTCCCTGCTTTGTACCATGAGCAATAATTAAAATAGCAGAACATTGATTCTGACTAATATTATGAGAGATCAGGATGTGCACATGCTTGCCATAAAGCAATCGCTTCTTTTGTACATAGTCTGTTTCAAAGTTCATACAGAAATGAGCTGACAATGCTTAACGGAGCAGAGGACAAACTGAGGACAAATACACACATGACTGAGTACCTTCAAGCTCGTATCCATTTGTTTGATATTGTGTATGTGAGACCTTGACATTCAGGCATCCACAGAGATATTCTGTTAAAACAATTCATTCCAGTCGATAGTTTTAAGCTTTCAGCCATTATTACAAAAAGAAAAAAGCCATTATTACCATCAGGCAATTATTACAAAAAGTAAAGGAAATGATCCCATGGGCAAGTGTGATTTATTTCTTTGTGTGTTTGCATTTGCACATATTATCTGCATACATTTGCAGAGAGACCACACAAAGATTGTAGTTAAATCATGACTTTGGCTACTTCGCTGTCTTGCTTTCTTTTCCCTCTGTCTCTCTCTTTCTTTCTCTTTCTGTCTATCACACCCACACAGACACACACACACACACTTTTCTCTTCCCTCTGCACAAGTTTAAATTTAAAATTGATCACTGTATAGATACAGTATATAGTCTACAAATTATGTTATTCTCAATGAGTCTGACTGTTGCTACAAAATATGGTAAAAAGAAAACCTTAAGTGTTAATCAATAAAATCTAACAACATCTTGCTGATAATATTAATAACAGCAACACATTTTTACAGCCAACATTTTATGTGATGCAATGATCTGCAATAAATGTGGATTATATTTGTTTCAAACTTTGCTTAACTTTTGCTATCAAAAAGAAAATCAAATTACCCATAAACGTTTTACATATTATATAGCAATGAGTGTTTATTTAAAATACATTTTAAAATATTTTTTCATTTTACCACATTAAAAAAACTTCATAATGTCAAAAATCACATGAACATTTTAGTGAATAAAAGCAAAGGAGCATTATTTAATCACTGATAGATTTTTTAGAAATTATAATTCTTACATTATTATTACATTTACATTTTTGCATTTGATGTAATAATTTACATATTACAATTGCAGTAATAGTTTGTATATATTTTTGTGAATCATTTAAAATACTTTTGCCAGTTTTTGACAAGGACAGGTTTTTAATACTTAATGTTTTTAAAAATGTTTTTTTTTTTAAATCGGCATAAAATCATATTATATGGAAACAGTGAGAAGACTATAAGACACTGGTACTTACCACAACACCTTGCATATGGCTTGCGTGGCGAGTGTGGACAAGCATGAAATTACAAGGGTATTTTTGATAACAGTCAATACAATCACAAAAACAGTCAGTCTTGTTGATGTCTCAGTCAAAGGTTTTATGTTTGTGTGTGTTTGTTTGTCAAGGGATCCTTTCCAGGTTGGCTCTATGAAAGGAGCTATGGGACCAGAATGGATAATGATATGAGTAAATTGATATTGATATGGATTTCAATTGTTATCAGAGTTTGATGGGAACATAATAAAGAGGTTCTCAAGATGGATTGCAGTCAGACAATTTATCAGTGATGGTTTTGTTCTTTAGACACACAGTTAAACTAAAATTCATCTTGTATATTATAACAGATGGAGAGTATATTACAGAAGCTCCAATATGTGACTGTCTACAGTATGCAAAATCAGCATGTTTGTGATTCTGGGCAATATACTGCCATCTAGTGACCGTTAAAATACTCTCAAAAGTTGATGTACAGCCTCTACAGATATGCACCTCAACACACTCTGTAACTGTAAAGAAACTGTATAGAAAGATGTATTAAGTGTTCTTGCCATACACCAACAGACAGATTAAATATATATAAAAATATGATACAACATCAAACTATGTACTAAAATATGGTATTAAATACAGTGGAAATTAAACTTCTGTGATGGTAACCTGCTTGTTGAAAATAAAGAACCAGACAGAAATATTTAATTTATATTTATTTTCTAAATATGACGCCATAAAGCATCATTATCAAACAATAATGACCACATTTCAGGTCAAATTAAATTAAATTTCGAGCCATAAAAATTAAAGACAGCTTCAATTAAAGCTTTTACGGAATACTCACCATGTACGTATTCTCTTACCCTCTACGTTTACTATTAAAGGATTTTAGTGGAAATGCAACCTTAATGTTCTGTTGCATCCCTGTGTTATTGACTTTGCCATGAACCTTTGATTAAAGGAAGATGTTTATTGATTTAAATTGAATTAACTATAGCCATGTCTTTTTTGTTCATGTACAGTATCTTATTGTTGTTGTTGCTGCTGTTTTTGTTTATCGTTGCCATTTGAATTTCTACATTAAAGGTGTTTGGCTATTTGTCAAGCCAAATATTTTTGAAAATTACTGAAAATTGGAAAATTAAATGTTAGTAATTTATTATGCTTGTTTATAAGGACTAATCATTTTGAAGAATGATTTTCATTTAATTATTTTGATCATGTTTATGCTGTTTTTTAAAACATGCTTTAAAGCAAATGTACAACCTTTTGATCATTGTATAATTTCTTTTTAACCTTTCAGTTTCGGTTTAAATTTTAGGGTGAAAATCCCATCAGCATTTAAGGCCGTAGTCATATTTGATTTGATCGCTCCCTTGATGCATGTTTTGTAAACTAATCTCCAGTTGCTGATCTCAATTATCAACACCTCGAAATTGCAAACTCCAACCCTCCAAGGCCAAGGACAGCCCCATTTCCCCATGAGGACAATCGCTTGCCCCTGCCTTAGGTTACACTTTAATCCCATTAGCCATTAGGTTGATTTTACGTTACGTCACGTAGAGGGCCTCATTACAGTCTGAACGGTCTCTTTCCGGTGCCACCATACTGAAGCATTTTCTCTCAAAGACAAGCTTTTCTTGCCTTTTGTCTCATTAAAACTGTTTAGAGACAACAGAAATGACGTTACTGCTAATCTCTCTGCTTTGCAGTATATGGAATATATTTTTTATGATTTTCATTATTTTTTTTTAATGATTTTTAGCTGTCGAAGTATTAATCTTGTGACCGTAAAGGCTTTTACCTCTAAAGTGGGAATAAGATGACAGACCCACAAATAAACTGTAAAACTGCTGTTCAGTTCCTGCTGTCTGAGAAAATAGCCTGTTTGCAGAAATTCACGCATTTGCACAAGCACTTACACACTTTGAACAAATACATACACTTAGACACAAACAAATAGGCTGTACTTTCAAGATATCAGCTGTTATCCTCATTTGTCTCCAGGTGCTATGCTAACAGCCTCCTCTACAAGAAATTTACAAGGATCTGGTCATGTTTACATTAGCCTCTTCCTAGTGCATGAAAAGAGCAGGGCCACACAGCAGAATAGAAATGAGAAAATATGAATAATTCAGTCTACCTCCTGGCCATTGAGCATGTTCCCCCTGAATAAAGTGATAATAGGTTATCATCTGTGAAATGGAAATTGTATAACAGAGACAGAGAAAACGTCTGCACTTACACCAGAGAAAATTAATTTCACTGCACATCTGCTCAGCAAAGCCCAACCTGCTAATGCAAAGTAAGAGAAAATAGTGCACTCGGCACTGCCGCCTTAATAATTAGATTAGCATTCCTGCTTGCAGGCGAGAATCTTTAGTCTTACCCTTACTTTTTTCCCAGATACCTCTCTTTATAATAATGAAACGACAGAGCTAATTAGGCAAAGTTAAAAACGTATTGTGTTACCTTATTATATTAAGCAAATGATGCATGGATCATACACAATACATTTTCTTGAGCAATAATAGCTTGGGTTCTCACAAACATAAGGCAATAATCACTAACAATGGCATTTAGCTTTAAATTGCCTCACACTCCTTCAAGAAGCATCTTTCACCTGGGGGGCCAATCAAAAGTTTATGTGAAAAGCTCTAAAAGTCTGTCCTTCCCACCATGAAAGAGCTCAAACTATTCCCATTGGAAAGTCAGGACTGCTGGTTATTAACATTTATTTTATTTTAAAATACAGATGCACAGGGGAAAAAGTGAATTTAAGTGATGCTGAAAGTTTCCTGATGGTTTTTCCATTTATTTTTGTGTGGTTGTTTACCCTTAGACGGCTGAAAATGATAAGAGATGGTGAGCTGCTATCTAAAATAGAGATCACTAGTCCCTCGGGTCTGCAGCCATGACTCTAGTTTAAATGGACTCACTGGTATCAGTGGTCTGTTTAGTACCACATTGTGGGCTCCTGGCCGACTGCAGTCCATCAGATCAGAAACTAGCCATAATTAACCCACTTACAGCAGTCCATGAATCCACACATTCAGAGACATATCCATAGCTAAATAAAAGTGCAGAGTCTTTAAGGGCTCTAAGTTTGCTAATGGCAGCAGCTCACATTTGATAAAGGCTTTCTAAAATGTCTTTAAAATGGCCTAACGTCTTATCTAAAAATGTTGTTTCCAATGTCAGGTAGGTAAAAAAAATATATAAATTAAAATATTGTGTCTCTGTTGTAAAACAAAGCTAATGACAGAAATATGTGTATTATTTTAAAGCAAAAGGGTTGCTGCTCAGTCTGTTCATAACATGCAGTCAACAATATTCTCTCACACGTCATTTATTAAACTATTTCTTTTGGAGAAGCTTTATCATTTCATTTATTTCTAATACCACTGTCAACAAAATCAAACTGTCTATCCAGGCTAACTGTCAAGCATTGGGTCTTTTTTTACTGTGTAGATGGGCTAAGCTGAATAAGAAGTGGGTTCTTGGACTGTGTGCAAACAGGAGGCTTTGAAACTTTGAAGTAATAAATGCTAAACCTGCTCCATCCTTTTTCCATTTATAGATAAAACACTCTGGAATCAAATCCATTTCTGGTCCATTTCAAACAGAGAGTGGCCAACCATCGCGATGTGAAGACACTTTCAATTGAATGCTTCACTATGAAAGGCTAGTATTTGTCAGTTATTGATAGTGTAAATGTGTCGTTCATCTGGCTGGCGATAATTCTGTAAAAAATTTCAATGGATTGTTCAATACACATCTTACATACTGAATGTATATCTTGCGTTACCAAGTCATTTGCTGATACGTTTGCATTAGGTGCGACACTGTCAGTACTTGAGCTGACAGGCTATTCATCACACCGCTAAGTTGCAGCATTAAGTTCTTCCCGCTATTATGACAGCCACATTATTCATAAGGATTAAGGCCAACCACAGGGGCCCTTGTGCACCTGCACCAGTTCCAGCTCTTTATCGATCCCTGTTCTCTCCATTACCAAAAAGAGGGGCTATCTGCATGACAGCCACCACACTGTGCATGTTGATGATGCTCTGGGTGCAGAATTCATTTTTAAAAAGAAGGTGAGGTGAGAGATAAAGAGGCACTGTACCAACTCTCCTGAGAGAGCAGCATAATGAAGTGTTGCAGTACTTAAATACGCATAGCAGTGGAGGCCTTTACCACAGAAAAGCATAAAGTACAATAAAGTAAAATTGGTTTTAATAATGCCTGTATTTTAAATGGTCATGCAGTATGAAAAATACATTTTAGAAAGTACATATATTTTATGTACTATTTTAATATGTCACAATAAAAAAAAAGCAAAATGTTAAGAAAAGTTTTAGATGGCATACAGCACAAACCACAGCTTGCCAAAAGCATTGCACATCAACTGCACATTTGCCACCTGTTTGTTACTGTTTGTTAGTTATTCTTCAAATGCTCAAATTCATTATGATGTAACCTTTGACCTTTGTGATATCAGCCTTTTTGGTTTTAGTCACTTTACTGTGTTTTTTTGCTGCTTGTTTTGTGTAGATTTCTTGATAAAATGTATTCTTTGATGTATGATTAGTTCAGTTGAGTTCTTTAGCTCTAACCATTTCCTTTTCAGATTTCTGAGGTACATACAATTGTCCCGTGTGCATTTCTTTTATTGGATATTGTTGATGACTGTAACTCATTTCCCTGTTAGCTGGAAATTAAGATGTTGCTTTGAATACTGCTTTGAATCACAAGTACTGACTCATTCATAAAAGGCTATAAACATAAAAGTGTACCGTATGACTTTTCAGAGAGTTGATTCTCATGGAAAATGGTGCTGAGAACAGCAAATGTTAGCAGTGTTATGTGTGCGGAGCACTGAGAGACTGTAACAGTAGAAAAGGTTGATGAATGGATTCAGACATCTGGAGCATGTGTGACATTTTCTGATCAGTCTTCACCACAGGTTAGTCTTAAGACAGACTGTGACAAAACATTTACTCAAAAGATTACTACAACGCTCTTACTGAATCCTGTCACATTCCCTGTACATTGTTTATATAATTAACACTGCAACAATGCATTAAATTAAGTGTTAACAGACCCACTGACTTATGAGTGCACTACATGTTCTTAAGTGATGTTATGACAAAAAATATCCTTATTAAGAGTAGATTTAATGATGTATACTTTTATCAAACAAATTATTTTTTATGTTACCAAGTAACATATTCCAACTGGCCCCATAAGTGTATTGTGGATTACAGACTAATGACTAAGACTAGACTTTAATTAGATTTTAATATGCTAATATGTTGTAATTTCATTTAACAAATGCAATTCCTATAGGTAAATTTAAATAGAAATATCTTTATTACAGCAATTTATCTCTGCATCAGATGTGAAATGATCAACATGGATTTTAACAAGCTACACTGGAGTTGAAAAGGATAACAAACAAGTGGTGGAGATTTGCTGCCTTTCTGCCTGTTGTAATAGGATAACCCTGGACATACGGGCAGCCAATCAAATCACCCCTCACGCTTGACCCCTGGGTGAGTCCGAAAAGGCCTGCTTTGTTTGCAGCAATTGGGTCCTATGGGCCTTTCTGTAATGAAGAGACCTGAAATAATAAAAAGCTCTCTGCCTCACTTGGATGATTTTTGCTGGAATCCTGAATCAGAGTCACAGTTCATTTCATCTTTTGCCTTTGATGAGATCTCCGTTATCTGATAAAATTGAACAGCCATTACCGGCTCTAGTTGAGGTGGGCTGACTGCTCATAACAGAAATCCTATACACTCCACTTTGTCAGCAGTTTTGAATTCATTGTCACTAGGGGTTGAGCAGGATGATAGAAATAATCTGGCAGAGCTGAGATTGGCAGTTCATTTCAGAAATCAATATTTACAATTTACTTCTTTCAAACTTCATTTTGGAGGAAGATTCCATATTATACCTTTCCAAATAAGCTGATCATATCTTGGCTGGGCTTAGAAATGAGTTTCCCCAAAATGTGAATTTTTTTATAAAAAATCAATGTCAGCATTGTGCGCTTTAATCTGACCTCTGATGACAGTAAATCTTTATCTATTTAGTGGCAAATGGCAGTAGGGTGCTGACAGCATTTCCTCCCAGAACAAAGCCCCTTGCCCCATGCGGGTTCTGCTAGATACATGGGGCCTTAATGTAGCTGGACGTGTCTCAGACTGGTCATTAATCAGAAGGGTGACAGCCACCTCTACTCATCCATAGGCAGACAGATGAGCGAAGAGAAACACAAGCATCCCTTTCTCAAGCATCCAATAAAAAGCGCCCGTTGTGATTTAATTCCAAATGATTGGCAACATCTGAAACTCATCTGTACAAATCATGCTGTCGTGTGATTCTACCCTGTGTGAAGTAGATGGGGGGGTGTTGGGGGGGATGGTTGAGTGTGTGCTCGTGTTAATTTCCCCCTTTGTTTTACAGGCCTTTGCTAAAAGTTGTTGATAATGATGATAAACAAATATTATGGAAACTTGTTTGATATTGGCAGAGTGCAAATACACAAATATTTATGTATAGATATTTATGTCCAAGATGTTTTTGTAAAAGGGACTGATGTCCAGCTATCCCAGTTATCTTAGGCTGAGAAAAACACTGATACAATCATTTTTAACAAATGTTTCCTTTGACGTTATGTCAACGAACTGATGTATGATGTCTCGCATAAGGAAGCCCTATCACCTTTGAATAGAAAAAACGTGTGAATAATTATTGGCTCGAGAGAAAGGGCCAATGAGCATTGGGCAAAGGAGTTGCTCGCTTTC
Organism: Botia almorhae; assembly: GCA_036877575.1. NCBI lineage: Eukaryota > Metazoa > Chordata > Actinopteri > Cypriniformes > Botiidae > Botia > Botia almorhae. The sequence continues at coordinate 16,967 of JAZGTJ010002512.1, forward strand.
ATTCCAATTTTTGCGTCAGAGCCAAGTGTGCGCCACTCACATTAATTCAACTATCGCCTTTGGAGAGTTTCAGCGTCCGCTGTGGGTGATGATGCAATAAGCAGATCTTGCTCACTTCCGGTGGCGGTTCTCCTCAGCGCGTCGGCGGACCTGGTTCTAAAAGAGTTTGTTTCCTAGAAAGAGCAAATTTTTATTCTAATGAGTTTTTACGGATAATGTGCGTCTTTTTAAAGACGTCTTTCCGTTCATCTTTTTAAAGACGCCTTTCCGTCCATGTGTTCCTGGATGTGTTCACTTCCTGACCTTGTCTCTTGACCATGCTCACTGCATCACATGCCTGGGCGAGCAGCATGCAGTTGCAGTGTTCATGGTTGGGTTGTGCTCTCATAATGAGAGCATGCCCATCTCAAAGCTGCGGTCACAGCTCTCTCTCTCCTGAGAGATTGAGTTCCCTCTGCTGCTACCCATTCTGTTGCACAGGCTATGCACTTGAAAGCATCAGAGATGGTTAGCACTCTGGGAGACCTTGAGGTTGTTGTGGAGACTCCCTGCCGGGTCATTCCCTGTGGTCCTTCCAGTCCTCTGCAGCATTGGGATTAGAGCTGTCAGGTGGTGGCGGTGCTCCCCCCGTGGGACCTGTTATCACCTTTGACGCTCCAGATGAAGACAGGATGTTGATCACTGCATCGGAGAGTGAGCTGCTGAGAATGAGCCGGAACTTTCCCCTTCTGGACTCAGACTCAGAGTTGACAGGCAGCTGCGGCCACTGGACTGGAGTGGAGGTGGGCCTCCCCCCCACCCAGTCAAAAGGGCTTGTGGCTGGAAGATTAGTTCCTGGGGCTGCACGGGATCCCCCGTCCTGCCACGGTGCCTTTTCTACCGGAAGTGCATGAGGAGCTTGGAGCTCCACCCCTACTACCCTTGATGGTGGGGCTGCTGAGGGATACGTAGATTCCTCCGGTGGAGTGTGCAATTGTGGTGCCCCAGTGCCCGCAAAGTGCTGCCACCTGGAGGAGTTGCCAGTGTCTCCTGTCCAAGCCTGTAAGCCTCTGGCTTGCCAAGCTTGCAATGCGGTTGGACAGGTGGCCTCCACCCTGTTGGCTTGGCCATCCTGCAGGTTCATCAGGCCAAGGCATTCAAGCAGCACCATGAGGGTGGTTCTGAGCTGGGGTTGATGCAGGAGCTGCAAATGGTGACTGATCTCCCCCTCCAGGTGATGACAGTTACGGCGTGGTTGATGTCCACCTTGGTGGTCTAGGAGCGCCATCTCTGGATACATCTTGTGGAGATGCGGAACACTGACAAAGTTTACTTTCTCTATGCCCCCATCTTTCAAGGTGGCCTCTTTGGCGATACTGTTGAGGGCTTTGCCCAGTAGTTCTCTGCAGTCCAGAAGCAGATGGAGGTGGGCACATACTCCCCTGGCATGATTCCACCTCCACACCACGGCCTGGCCCCCAGTCTGCTCATGCGCCCCTCTTTCCCCTGGAGGAAGGCCGGGTGGAGAATCTTGTTCTGCCATCAGGCCATTGCCTCACGTTATCTTAAAACCCAGGCCTGGCTACGTGCCCAAGGTTCCCACCATGCCTTCAAGTGCAGGTGGTGAACCTGCAAGCGCTGCCCATGAAGGAGGCAGACCCAGCCCTTGAGTCCCGTTTGCACTCTGCACGTTTATATAGACCATACTCAGAGCTTCAGAAGCTCTGATCAGCTCTTTGTCTGTTTGGAGCTCGGCAGAAAGGATAGGCCGTCTCCAATAGAGGTGGGCCCACTGGATAGTGGCTGCCATCAAGGTGTGCTGTGCCCCCACAACGCGAAGGCTCACTCGACTAAGAGTGTTGCCTTCTACTGGGTGTTGGCGCACGGCACCCCTCTAGCAGACATTTGCAGAGCTGTAGGCTGGATGACACCTACCGCCCTTGCAAGGTTTTACAATCTCAGGGTGGAGCCCATATCCTCCTGTGTGTTGGGGCTCACAAGGTAGTGGGTGGGAGGATCTGGTCTGTGTTTTCACTTGCATTGCCTCCCCCCTGTGATAGGGGGAAATAGGCGTTCATACTTCTTCGCAGCGGTTTACCAATGGTGAACCCTATGTTGTGATTCCTCTAGCACCCGTTGGCAAGCCGGCCTCGGCAGAGGAGCCTCACGCCAGGCCCAGTACTTGTGTGTATGGCACAGTCAGCCCTTGTGCTGGGCTAGGTGCCCCATGTGTAGTGATTCCCCCCTGGTAATCCCACGTGTGTATTGTCCATGATACAGTTTCCCCATCTGTGAACTCGTGTCTTTCCCTTGGCGCTGTACTGTTGCCAGTCTCTGTGGACAGTGAGCCATCCCAGTAGGTAGGACCTGCACATTTCCCATAGATAGTACTGCCTTGTCGGTCTATACCTCATTTCCACACATTACCTCCTTTTAGCAGGGTGTGGTCTCCGCAGCGCCCTTTCCCTGGAACGGGCATTTTCCCCAGTGTTTCTTGTGGCAATATACCAAGAGAAGGAGACCTGTGCACTGAGGTTCCCTCTCCTGGGGCTACAGAAACAATCGCCACAACCTCTCCACGTCCTGGGTAGGTTACGGAGGCAGGGAAGCTGCCGTACAGAGGCACGCCTCACCTACCCGTACTTGCATTCCTAGGTCGTAACATGGGTCGGCTTGTGGCGTTTTCCCACAGGGACCCCATATGTCAGTTTGTTGACGTAATGTTGAACATGACTGACTGAAATGGAACGTCTTGGTTACATATGTAAGCCTCGTTCCCTGAAGGAGGGAACGGAGACATTACGTCCTCTTGCCGCAAGCCTGATTCACCGCTGATTGGCCGGGACACATCTCGGCTCCTCAGTATAAACCTGAATGAAGGTGAGCTGTGGCTGGCTTTATATACCCGATTCCGTGTAGACGTGACTCGGCCGCAACTCCTTTGCCCAATGCTCATTGGCTCTTTTCTCTCGGGCCAATGTTCATTGGCGCGTTTTTTACATTCAAAGGTGATAGGGCTATCAAGCGAGACCCCATACATCAGTTCATTGACGTATCTTCTCGGTTCCCTCCTTCAGGGAACGAGGATTACATACGTAACCAAGATGTTCTCTATTTACGTTCACATTCTACAACAAATTATATTACATGGGACAGGTGCTGAGCAGAAATGGATACTTGGGTGTGCTGATGACTTTGTAATTTACAGACATGTCCTATAGCTAAAGAAAACAAGAAATGAAAACCCTTATTGAGCAGGATTCATTAGATTTAATGGCAAATTAGTAAACAAGCCAATCTGATTCAATATTTTTCTTAATTGATGTTCCTACTATAATGGTGAATTGTGTATTAAGAAATACCTGTATTAAGAAATAGTCTTTTGAGATTAGTTGTATGAGTATTAATAAACACAAGGTCAAAGCTCAGACATTTTACATTACAATGTGAATAACATTTAATGATTGTGAGTTTTTTGAAAATCCTTCCACCATACAGATACATTTAAGAGCCCCAGTGGAGAAAATAAAATACAGCACTTCTTCTTACTAAGTAAAATAAAATAATCTATGATGCATGAACAAGCCCAAATGAAATAGTAATATCCACAGTGGTGATAAATGGATCAGCAGTACAGTACATTGTCCAGATTTATTTGTCCTCTGTGAAAATAAGTGTGAGAGGGCAAAGCCATAGAAGTCTGCTAAAATCAGTCCAGCTATTTTATGTCATATCAGGGACTAATAATCTATTGTTAAACATCACAGAGTGACGAATGGCGGCAGCAGGCTTTTCCCCACTTAATCAATTCATATCTTATTTGCTCATATTATTTATGAGTCTCATAACAGTCCTTACAGGCCTTTGACAGAGGATGATGGCTCAGAGATTGGTGTCACAGCTGCTGTTTAAACTAAAGTAGACATAATGTATCTTACAAGTTCATAACTGCATATATAAAAGTGCTTTTCCCAGCACTATTGATATGTTTCAGCCCATTTTAGAGGTAAATAGAGGCATGAGCTGCAGTTGGACATGCCGTTTTAATTCACACACAGGGAGGGGATGTCTGTGTTTATTTAAACGCAATAAAGCAATTGCCTTTGTGTTACGATTAGTGTTGCGGAACTGAGACTAGGAACCAGGAAGCAGGAATAAATAACAAAAAGGTGTTTAATGAACAAACACAAACAACGTATTAATGGTGAAGGTAACAACAAGTGCAACAGCAGCGTGATCCAAAGAGATAATCCAAGATACAAAGAACAACGAGAAATCCAAAGGTCCAGGGTGGAGACCTGAGGAGCCAGGGACGAGACTTGAGGAGGTAGGATGGTGCCCAGAATGCAACAAGGACGGTGGCCCACAGTGGAGACGACGGAGGGAGGAGCCAAGGTGGAGGAGAGACCGATGACTCTATGGAACCGACCGATAGCAGCAGAGATGGGGGCAGCAGAGCCTGAAGCAGAGCGATGGAGGAGTCTGGGTGCTGGAAGCGGAAGCAGAGCCAAGGGATCCTCCATTCTCAGCAGAGATGTGGCTGGTGGTAGGCAGACCAGCGGCGAGCCCATGACACTGCTGGTGGGCTGAGGATGAGCAGAGGGACTGCCAGGCTCCAGCGACATCGAAGGTGAGACCGGGAAAGACATAAGAGGAGGTGGGAGAGGGAGGTTGGGTGTGATTAGGTTTAACACTACTATATCCTTTGAACATGTAGACATAGTCTCTAAACTCGAGTCCAGTCTGTACTCACCCCCAGCGATGGTGTCGTGGGCAGGGTCCTCCAGACTACCCTCGTGCTCCACTGACAAGTCCACTGTTGCTTCATCTGCAGCTGGCTCATGCACCTGGTCGGACTTCTCCTCCAGGTCAGGCTCTGAGGCGATCCACCTCTTGCTCGCATCAGGCTCTGGCTGTAAGTCCGTGGTAGGCCCTGGTTGTTGTTGCGCCTCGCGGGGTGATGGCTGATCAAGTTTTAGGTTGAAAACTACCACGTCTGATGACCCGGGGCTGGAATCCACCTTGTCAATGACAAGGTCTGACCCCGTCAGCCATAGAGCAAAGTTTACGTAGCCCTTTAAAAGTCCACCTTAGATCTGCTTGTGGCATTATGAAGTGGTGCAGTGTGTCCAGCCCGCACCAGATTACCTCAGTCAGGGTGAGGTCATCGAATGAGGAACTATAAGCAAAGTTCAGCAACTCTTGCACATAGTCCTCCATTTTCCTGCCATTTTGTTGAGGCCACGGATCCATGTTGGTGAAAAGATGAAAAAACAAAAAAACTGAAAAAGAAGTGCTGCTGTGCTGTTGTCTGTGCGGTCGGTTATTTTGTTACAATTAGTGTTGCGGAACTGAGACTAAGAACCAGGACACAGAAATAAATAACAAAAAGGTGTTTAATAAACAAAGCCAAACAAACACTAACCGTATAAATGGTAAAGGTAACAACAAGTGCAACAGCAGCAATCCAAGATACAAAGAACAACGAGAAATCCAAAACAATCCACATCCAAATCAACAATAACCGACCAACTTAACATCCAGACAGGGAACTTAAATAGTGTTACTAATTTCAGTGAAACAGGTGATGATGGTTGGCAAACAGGAAGTGTGTGAAAACAGAAACATACAGAAGACTTCCAAAATAAGAGTCCGTACACATAACAGTTTGAATAAACAGGACAAATTGTCTCTTAAATTCAGAAGTATACTGTGGAATGTGGGGCGTGGTTATGGTGTCGGAAATGGTTAAGGGAACCGCCTCCCTCGTAATTATTCCTCACAGCTGTTTTCGTTTTTGAGAGACAGGATAAAAACGGGCTGCAGGAAAATGAGGCTGTTAAGGAGCAGAAGCAGGAAGTGACGAAGACCACAACCACCACCACCACCAGAGGAAGTGATAGTGTTTTGTGGAAGCTGAAAAGCTCTGCGCTGTTTGTTTTTGGTTTTTGCTGCTTAAACAAACAAATGTGTCTCACTCATTCGCCCCCTAAACCGTGTCAGCAACATTTGTTTTGTTGTACCGCCATGGAAAGTGCTACATATACATTTTGTTTTAAAGCTACATTCTCTTTAGGTATTATGCAAAATAAGCAATGTGGCTTTTCATTTCTTGTGTATGCTGCTTTCTTACAAAGAAGGTTGGTACCACTTTTAATATCCAAAGATAGTGATTAAAGATATGTTGTCTAATGTTTTAACAGCATGTACGTGTTTAAGTATAACATAAAAACACCTCATAAGTATGTGATTATTTAGTGCTTAACTTAATCTTCAATAAATAAATATCTTTAATAATCTGGAAATCAGAATTAGTCTAACATCTTCCCAAACTGAACTGTTTCTATTCAACTATTATGCATTAAATAAGATAGAGATACCCCCCCCCCCCTCTGGATGAACAAGGTTATTAGTATTTACCAGTTACTAGTTACTACGTTACTAGTATTTCACCACTTTATGAGGGACAGATATACTACATTAAACAGTAATATCAGAGTTGTCAAAAATCCATAACCAGAATAGGCCTAAACTGTGCATTAACAGAGCTTTTTTTACCACACAAAATTATATGATTAAATGGGATGTTGTTTTCTGGATGCCCTTAAGTAACAAGCCTTACGTCTGGAATGATACACAACTAATTACACATGGACGTGACCCCTGGACACCCTGGAGATTAAAGCCCATTAATCAGCCTGTTTAGTAATGGCATATTTTAAAATCAAATTATTATTTTTTTTATTATAAACCTTTTGGAATTGATTAGATCATAAAAAGTTCTTGCAAATAAAAAAGGGTGTGTTTTAACATTTAGATGAAAGATTACTTAAAACTTTTTCTTTAGAATAACTTGCATTAACGAATCCTTAACAGGAACATGACAACAAGTCAACAGGTTCAATTTTTATTATTTTACAAACTCTCCCAACTGAACTCTCTTTCCTCGCTTTTTAAATTTTTTATAAAATTGAATCCTTAAACAGATTAAATTAACTGATATTTTGATAGCCAATAAACTAATATTTTCTCACTTTTTATGTTGGTGTTTGCAATCATTTAAATTTGGTTAAATTTGGTACAAAACTAGCTTATGTAGTTAGAGAAAAGCAAGTTTTTATTAAAAATAAAAACATTTTAATAAATGACATTTTAACAAATTATTAGTGGGAAGACAGTGCAGCATGTAAAGTATAAGCAAGTGTAATGCAAAGATAAAGTACAATAAACTGAATGTGAATGAAATTGTCAGCCATAATCTGTCCCTGTAAAGCACAAAAGAAGGGAATGGACAGACTGTGAGATTGGTGTGCAGTGGTGCATGCCACTACCAAGCCTTAGGGGACATGTAAGGTGAGACTGACAGCTTAGATGATGTCATCAATAGGAGCCTAAACAGAGAGTGCCTCAAAAAACCCAGGGGGACAAAGAAGGTGATAAGAGAGGCAGCCAAGCATGGCCGTCTCTCTCAGACTAAAGTCACAGAATGCTATAGGCATCAAATAAAAAAAGTAAACCTGTTCTCTTAAAAACCTTGTTTTTGCACAAATGGGAATGTTTTCATGCACAAAATAAAACAGTCCCATAGTATGTCCCAAAATCTGCTGTTTTTACTGGTCAATGACTTAGGCCATTTGATCATATAATGAACCTTTTTTTAGTAGGAAAACATAGTAATAAAATTGAATTAAACATTAGTTAGCAAAATACAAGTCTATTTTGCAATAAACATTGAGAATTCCTCTTTCTAAAAACAGCCAAAAGTAATTATTGCTGAAATACCCCCATCTAGTGGTTGTGTTTCTTTACCCAAGAAGAGACCTTTGTCGAGAATTGTTTCAATGTGACATTGAAACACATTAAAACATAAATTTACAACATTACCAGCACAAATTAGAAATCAAAAGGTAGCAATGGGTGTTTTGTTGCACAAAATAAAATAATACTACTCATAGCATTAAAAGAGATTACAATAATAGGCCTGTGAGAACTAAAATCAAATAATAAAACAAAGAATAATAAAATAAAGAATGCATTCAATGAAAAATACAGACCAACAGTTTCTTAACATGTATAACAAAAAACTTAATAGTAGAGCAAACCATTTTCACTAACAAAGGTCATAAAGTAACTTGTAAATCTGAAAATTGGAGATGAATTATTTTGTGTATACTGAATAAGATTGGTCTAAACATGCTGCTAGATTTTACTTTATTTCTAGTGTATTTATTCATAAATTTCTTTTTCATTTTCGCATTTCACTTTACTGTTACTATATGTTTACTGTAAAAATATAGTTAAAACAATAAAGGATAGAAATAAGAATAAAGATGAAACTATTTAATACATGGTATTACTATTATGAAATATTATGATTTCCTTATTATTTTGAGTTGCATCAACTTTTTTTAGTGCATAGCAAATCTTGAAACCCCAAACACTGGAAAAACACTGGCAAAGGAGTTGCGGGCCGAGTCACGCCTACCCGGAAGCGTATTTAAGGGTATAAAGCCGTCCGTGGCTCGCTTTCATTCAGGTTTGAGCTGAGGAGCCGAGATGTGTCCCGGTCAATCAGCAGTGAATCAGGCTTGCGGCAAGGGGACGGAATGTCTCTGTTCCCTCCTTCAGGGAATAAGGGTTACATAGGTAACCAAGACGTTCCCTTTCAGTCAGCCACGTTCAACGTTACGCCAATAAAAACGCTGCAAGCCCACCTATGTTACGGGCTAGGAATGCAAGTTCGGGCAGGCGAGGCGTGCCTCTGTATGACAGCTTCTCTGCCTCCGTAACCTACACAGCATGCAGGCAAACCGTCACAGTGCAGCCGGGTGCGGAGCCTGGACACAGAGAGGTCGTGATGATTGTTCCTGTCCCCCCAGGGAGGGCACCTCAGTGCACAGGTTTCCTCCCACTCTTGGTATATGGCCATGAGATGGCCATGAGATGGCCGTGCTACGGTGTGGAAATGAGGTAGAGACTGACAAGGCAGTACTACCTATGGGAAATGTCTTTGTGCAGGTCCTACCTACTGGGACAGCTCACTGTCCACAGAGACTGGCAACAGTACAGCGCCAAGGGAAAGACACAGGTTCACAGATAGGGAAACCATATTGTGGGGAATACAATACAGATTACCAAGGGGGAGGTAAGCCTGCTCGCCGACGGGTGCTGAAGGAATCACAACGTATGGTTCACCATTAGGAAACTGCTGCGAAGGAGTATGAACGCCTATTTCCCCCTATTACAGAGGGGAGGTAATGCAAGCGAAAACACAGAGCACATCCTCCTGCCCACTACCTAGTGGGCCCCAACACACAAGAGGATATGGGCTCCACCCTGAGATTGTAAAACCGCGCAAGGGCGGTAGGTGTCATCCAGCCCACAGCTCTGCAAATGTCTGCTAGAGGGGTGCCGTGCGCCAATGCCCAGGAGGAGGCAACACTCCTAGTCGAGTAAGCTCTCACTCCGAGGGGGCACGGCATGCCTTGGGAATGGTACGCAAGGTGATGGCATCCACTATCCAGTGGGCCAACCTCTGTTTGGAGAGGGTCTTTCCCTTCTGCCACCCTCCAAAGCAGCCAAAGAGCTGATTAGAGCTTCTTAAGCTCTGAGTATGTCCATATAAACGTGCAGAGCGCAAACGGGACTTAAGGGCGCTTACTGGTTCACCACCTGCCCTTGAAGGCATAGTGGGAACCTTGGGCACGTAGCCAGGCCTGGGTCTCATGATACCGTAAGAGTAGACAGACCTGAACTCTAGGCACAAGTCGCTGACTGACAATGCCTGCAGGTTCCCTACCCTCTATAGAGGCGAGTGCGGTCAGGAGCGCTGTCTTGAGAGACAGACTCTTCGACTTGACTGACTCAAATGGCTCGAAGAGGGCTGATCCAGTTCAGCATCCAGTTAAGCCCGGAATAGGAGGAACTGCACTTTTATTAAGAACAGGTGTACCGTCAGGCAAATGGCCTGATGGCAGAACACCAAGATTCTCCACCCAGCCCTCCTCCGGGGGATCTCCTGCTAAAGAACAGTCCATTTGCACTCCAGGCTGTGGCTCTCAGGGTCGCTCAGCTATCCTATTGGAGGGCTTATCAGGGACCTGAGAAACAAGTGTCACCTTCCTGCAGCTGGCTCTGCAATGGGGATAAGGGGCATTGAGAAAGTGAACTTTGTCTGTGTCCTGCATCTCCACAAGAACACGGATCACTCACCAAGCGCAGCTCCTGCATCAACCCTCAGAACTACCCTCATGGCACTGCTTGAGTGCCTTGGCCTGATTAACCTGTAGGATGGCCATGGCAGCAGGGTGGAGGCCGCTGGTCCAATCGCACTGTAAGCTTGGCAGGGTACTAATAGTTGGCCAGAATTTTCAGATCGCAGTGAACGCGAAGGACTATATTAGGAGAGGAGCTCGCTTAAGTATTGAGCTAAACCATTCAGGGCCTTGTAGTTAATTTTAATATTTTAATATTTATACAATGCTTGATAGGCAGCCAGTGTAGAGTTGACAAAACTGGTCTTATATGGTCATACTTGTTCGTTCTCGTGAGAACTCTAGCTGCCATATTCTGAACCATCTGGAGTTTTTGGATTAATCTTGCAGGGCAGCCACCAAGTAGGGCATTGCAGTAATCGAGTCTTGATGTTATGAATGCATGAATTAATTTTTCAGTGTCTGACTTCGAGAGCATGTGTCATAGTTTTGATATATTTTTAAGCTGAAAAAAGTTTTTCAAATATTAAAAATATGGCTTTCAAAGTAAAATTTGTTATCAAAAATGACACCCAGATTTGTGGCTAATGAAGCAGGCTTTATAGAGCATCCATCCAGAGTAAGGCAGTGTTCTATGTTGCTCCATGTGGAGGGTTTTTGTCCAATAAGTAAAACTTCTGTTTTATCTAAATTTAATAGTAGAAAGTTGCTAGTCATCCAAGTTTTGATATCGACTATGCAATCTGTTAGTTTAGTGAATTTATGAGTCGCGTTGGGCCTAGAGGAAATGTATAGCTGAGTATCATCAGCATAACAATGGAAACTAACTCCATGTCTCTTTATAATTGCTCCCAGAGGTAGCATGTATAAGGTGAAAAGTAGGGACCCAAGAACTGAGCCCTGTGGTACTCCATATTGGACTTGTGATTGGAACGAGAACTTTTCATTCACAGCAACAAACTGCAATTGGTCAGATAAATATGATTTAAACCATGCCAGTGCAGTTCCATTTATGCCAACGTAGTTTTCAAGCCTATTTAGTAGAATACTGTGATCAATAGTGTTAAAGGCTGCGCTAAGGTCGAGTAATACTAGAAGAGAAACGCAGACACAATCAGCTGACAAAAGCAGATCATTAGTAACTCTGATGAGAGCAGTCCCTGTACTATGATATGGCCTGAATCCTGACTGGAAATTCTCATAGATAGCATTTCTTTCCAGGAAACAGCATATCTGTAAAGACACCACCTTTTCCAATATTTTTGAGATAAAAGGTAAATTTGAGATGGGTCTGTAGTTTACTAGTTACCTGGGATTTTTAATAAGGTCTGATAACAGCCACTTTGTAGGGTTTTGGGACATATCCCAACACCAATGATGTATTAATAGTACTATGTAGAGGATCTGTAATTTCAGGCAGCATCTCTTTCAGCAACCTGGTAGGTATAGGATCAAGCATACATGTTGTTGATTTAGATGCTATGTTTATTTTTGACAGTTCATCCCTATCTATAGTAGAGAATGACTGGAGTTGCTCCTTGGGCAGGTTATGATGCACCATCTGATTTGTTTGTGTTAAAGACAGTTGCATGTTCATGATTTTATCTCTTGCAGTGTCTATTTTGTTATTAAAGAAATATCATCATAAAATTATCTCTATTATGGTATATTGGTATTGGTTAATTTAGTCACTGTGTCAAATAGACTTCGAGACAGTGACTAAAGGGTTGTGTTTATTTTCTTCTAAAAGATTTGAAAGGTAGGCAGATCTGGAGCTTTTTAAAGCCTTTTTATAGTTTGAAACATCTCCTTCCATGCTATGCCAGTTTTGTTTGCTTCCAGTTGCGTTCCATTTTCCAGGCTGTTGTTTTCAGAGCGTGGGTATGCTCGTTATACCACAGCGTTGGACTGCTGTCCCTAATCTTTTTTAACCACAGAGGAGCAACTATGTCTAAGGTGTTAGAAAATAGGGAGTTAACATTTTCTGTTGCGCTGTCAAGATTTTCAGAGTCATCCATTATGTTAGGGAATAAAGACAGTGCAGGTAGGTTTTTGATAAAAGAATCTTTAGCGGAAGAATTTATTCTATTGTTCTACTGTATTTATAGCAAGTAGGTGACTTTGCAGTCATATGTAAATGTGTTTTACAGGACACCAGATAATAAACTGAAATGTGTTTGCTCTGCTGCAGAATGTTGATGTCATCAACATTAATACCATAGGACAGGATCAAATCTAAAGTATGATTATGGCAATAAGTTGGTCCTGACACGTGTTGTAAGACACCAATAGTGTTCAAAATGTCTTTGAAAGCCAAACCCAAGGCATCCTTTTCATTATCCACATGGATGTTAAAATCACCAACAATTAGGACTTGATCGGTGGCTAGAACTACTTCTGATAAAAAGTCAGCAAATTCCTTGATAAGGAATTGATAAGGACTGACTGAAAGGGAACATTCTGGAACATCATATCAATTGGAAATCTTGTAATTTTTCCAAAAATTAGATTAGTTAAATTAAATTAACCTATGAGGAAGACTGGGCTTTTTGCAACCTTATAGAGAAAGCTATATACACAGAAAATGTCACTGCATGAGCAACCTGCTTTGCAGACAATATTTTTAAGGTATATGCCATTTCAGTCAAATTGTCTATTGCTACCAGAACATCTGCTGTTCTATTATCTTTGTGCTCTGCTGTCAAAAATCAATGCAAAAGTATTCAGAATTAGTCTTGTTGACCTGTCACATCATCTAGACCTGGGGTGGGCAATTATTTTTTTCCATAGGGCCCCATGAGAAACCTGAGCTGTGTTCGAGGGCCGAACCAATAATAACCTGAACTTAACTATGTTCGAGCAGTAAATTATATGATTTTCATTATGCTACTGGTAATCAAAAGAATAAGGATATTCTATTACAATAAAAATTGTGGAGTAAGTCAAAAATACAAGTCATAAACAGGAAAACCTTAATTACATCAAGTATGTCATTTTATTTTTAACACAGACTCTGAGTTTACATAATTACATAGTTGTTTTGCAAATGTAAGCAATTAATTAACTAAATACAAAAAGCAATAAATGCTGTAGATGTCTTTTTGTTCATTTTTCTAATTCTGTGAGAAAAATCAAGTCAGGTTTTGGGCTTTAACAAGTGCACTGAAATCTGACTAAAGGTCTGAGGTGGCTATGCGAAGGACAGCACAAGACGTGCACATCAGTGATGGAGGATCTGTGTTTGGATTTGTTGAACTGCACCTCAGTAATGGAGGATCTGTGTTTGGATTTGTTGAACTTTAGCACTGAGAAAGTCTGTTTACATATATAGGTGGATCCAAAGAAAACGGTTTACAGTTTCTAGCGATTATGTGCGATATGATAGAACTTGCCTTGGCAGCTGCATTCCTGGATGCGTGAAGTTTCATGAAAAATCCTTGTTGGTTTTGGTTTTGCAGTTTAGTCAGCAAGGCATCCGACTCCTTGACCTGCTCTTTATTAGACAACTTCTTGTAATTTTCATGACATGTATGGTCACTTAGTGCTGGTTTAAATTGTATTCCTTGAACACGCGACCTGTGCACCACAAACTAAGCACACAGCTTTCCCATTAACTTCTGTAAATAAATAATTTGCCTTGCCAGACCATGCCTTGTTAAAAATGCGGCATTCTGTATCAATCTTTCTTTTTTTTTCGCATGAGTTGACATTTTGAGGGTCTGAAGGCTCAACTGCCTGCATGCATGGGGTAAACTAGTTTTCATTTAAATTGCTTGTTTGTGAATGACCGCACGGGCCAAACAAGAAGGGTCAACGGGCCGGAGGTGGCCCACGGGCCGTAAAATGCCCAGGTCTGATCTAGACCATAAAACACTTGTTTTATCAGGCCACTTGGAACAATGAACCAGTAAAGCTTTTTCCATATAACAGTCTTCTTATATTTTGAATGTCATTCCAACTCAGAAGCCTTTGGATCCTCTGAGTTTGGTCCTGCACCTGCATAGGAAAGATTGTGTTCTTAGGACAAACAAGCTGCTGTGGTGTAGTGCCCCAACCATAATCTGTCCCAGACTACACAATGTGCAAACAATCTGTGTCATCAATGGCTGTTGCCTTGGAAAAATCAGCATTAGGGCCCACAGCCTGAGAGTTTGTAGTATAACTAAAAGCATCCTGGACAGTTTACCAGTGCTGCTTACAGCCTTTATCTTGGTTTCTGGCCTGATCAAAGCATGAGCTGTCAGACTTTGTTGTCCTGAGGTGTCCTGATGTCAGCATCTCAAATAATGTTACCAAATGTAGTCTGTACCAGCCAGATACAGATGGTAGTTTGCAACGATCAGATCATGTACCCCTTCTATAACTTAGACTGCAAAATGTACTGTTTTTTGAGATATGAAGATGATCTCCATAGAAAAGAAAAATCACAGATTATATCTCTTTATTATCTGAATTATTTGTCCTACACAGCAATGTGATTAAATGGAGAGCAAATGGAAGTCTCCTGTGTCTCAGATATTTCTCTTTAGAAAAGAAACTCAAAAATGTCTTGATCAGTGTCAGGTCGGTGTTCTATGTCAGAGCGTCGGGCTAGATTCCGACTCTTCCTCTCTGTTCTTGGTTTACGTTCTTGGAGTCGGAGTCTAGACCCGCTCTCTGGGTGTCCGTTCTATGTGGAAGCACATGGCTTCGGTTGTCTCGCTTAATTAGCCCACCCCCTTGGTTTCTGGTTTCAGTTTTGATTTCGCTCACCTGTCTGTAATTGTTCCCTGTTGTATTTAATGCCCTCGTGTCTGCTGTCCTGTGTTGGTTTGGTCTTGTTTCTCTTTCCGTGTTTCTAAACCGTTGTGGTCCATTCCGAGTCCTGTCAGTTTTGCCTCATGACCGTAGGTCTGTTGGTTGTTTCGTGTTCCTCGTGAGTTTGTTCTCATTCGTGTTTCCTGTTTGTTGTTTGTTTGAAGTAATTTCTGCCTTGGTTTATTTTGATTACTTTGGTTCGTGGTAATTAGGCTTTGAGTTTATATTCCCAAATCCATATTATTATTTTAGCCATAATCTATCTTTATACTCTAGTATTAGGAGCAACTTCTAAAACAAAGTTGATAATGAAATGAAACAACTGAAATCAGACCTCCTCAGCTATGAAAGGGCAATCACTAAGAAATACAATTTTCCTCAAGCCAGAAATTCAAGCCAGATCATTGACTGTAGTATGCGGTGGGACCAGAAGAGTTGAAGACCACAGTGAGTCTGGCGGAGCAGGTGTAAGAAATTATAGTCTGCCCCGACCCAGATTCCACTCCACAATATATGTTTAATCATGCTCATTTCCCAAAATGGCTTAATTATTATAGAGAAGAAGAAAGTCAACAGTTATGTTGTTTCTTGACCATTTGAGATGATTACATCCTGAGCAAATGGTGACCCATTGTAGCATTGAAGCGGGTGTGGGACACTGAGAACCATCTCAGACAAAGAGGTGTCAGAACATGATTAACATACAGACCACAGCTGCTATGAAAGGGGCAACTTCATTTACATTAAGGGTAGAAAGGTTTAACTATGAAAGGTTTGAGCTAAGGATGTTCTGGGTTCATTCCAACTCTGTTGAACCCAAGGTACAACATGTACTTTGCCACTGCTATGCTGCAATAAACATCTTGATCAAGATCTTCTACGTCCTCTTAACTTTTTCTTACACTGGTGAGCCCCCCAAAGAGGATTTTCCACAAAAAAAGCAGTTTCTTTCTTCTATGCTGTTTTTGTAAGGGAATCCTCGTTTAAACAAATCTAGAAAAAAAATGTTAAGGACAGAAGAGAATTTGGTTTAGTAAGTATTAGCAGGAGGAGTGCTTATGCCTATTCTGTACAAATTCTGTTTAAGATTCTAACGAAACTGAATCAGCCTGATGCAGTGTGGTAGCAAAATTGTATTGGAATTGTTGTTTCTAAAGTAACTGAAGCAAAGTGTTTAAGTCAAAGTTTCTAAAGTAACTGAAACTTATTGTTGGTCTGTTAAGATATTTGTTATTTGTTGATATCTGTTAATTCTGTTAAGATTCTAAAGTAATTGAATCAGCCCGACGCAGTGTGGTAGCAGAGTTGTATTAGAGCTATGGTTGCTAAAGTAACTGAAACAGATGTGTCTAACGTAATTGAAACTGAGTGAGTTGTTGTGAAAATTCTGATAAATTTATAAAGTAACTGAAATGACCCGACGCAGTGTGGTCACAGAATTATTTCATAACTGTTGTGTGTTTTAATGTAGTGAGTCCGACGCACTGTGACTCTGAAGTTTAAAGCCGTGTTGATTTGCCCGGCTAAGTAAACTGTTTTAAAAATATAATCTAAAATCCGAAGTAGTGTGGTTTTGTCCGACGTACTGTGACAGTGTTATATTTTTAACAGTTTGGTGTAGTAAAGTGTAAGGCCCGACGGAGTGTGGCCATGTCCGAAGTAAAAATTTTGTTTAGAAGTCAACGTAGTGTGGCTGTTTATTCATTTGTGTCCAAAGGAGCTGTGAATAATTAGACTAACAGGTATATTAAAGTAACTAGAAAATGTTCAGTCAGTGAAGGAATAAAGCCTATTGAATTGCTGAAGACAATTTAATAAGATTTTGAAAATGAAAGGGCTGATAGTTAAATACATGGCTCAAGATCGCTCAAAAAACACGGCTCAGTAGGAATGTTTGATGGGATAGAGAAGGCAGATGAACCATACGAGTGGGCTATGTCTCAATTTCAAAATTGTCTCAAAATGCCTAAAAACAAAGGGGGAAAAGTTGCTAATGCACTTTAAGCTCGTTTTGCCTCATACAAGGTAACTAAGAAAAGATTAGAAGAAATTAAAACAGAAAACAAGTTGCTAAATTCTCAAGTCAGCTGCTATGCCATGTCATTGGAAAATTGCGAGGCTGAAGAGATCATTTTGAAGAAACAGATAGTGAAATTGACAAAAGAAATTTCAAAGTCCAAAACAGAGAGGGAAACATTTAGATATTGTATGAAGAGGCAGCTAGACAGTCGCTACATGCCCAATCCAATTCTGAATATGACGAGAATAACTGCAGGAAAGCCTTTAGTCAACGACATAATTCTTCAGATGATTCTGTGAGATTCCCAGTAGCACCAGTGCGAACAAGACAGAATGGAAATGAGAGGCTTCTTGATCAAAGAACTGAAAATAACCAAGCTGTTAGACAGCTGTCTTTTATGGACTTTCAAAGTCTTGTTTCGGCAGTGGGTACCTTTGACCCTGATAATAAGGATCCTGTAGAGTTCTTATCAAAACTGGAGAAAGTAGTGGAGGCTTATAGTGTGTCAGACGAAGATGCTTGTAGACTTCTCACGATCTTAATTCCTCGTTCATTGACTAGTGCTCTCTCACGGGATGTTCGCGACAAAAAAGCAGACAAAAGGGCAAGGAGAGAAGCTCTACTTAGACTTGTTGGGACTGATTTGGTTAACTTGAGTAAGATAACTGAGGTGACAATGGAACCTGGAGAGCATCCTCTAACATTTGCATCCAGGTTGTGGGAAATGTTTAGCTGTTACAGTGGTTTGCCAAATGCAGCTAAACAAAACCTCATGTTTAAGTCTGCATTAACTGCACAGAGCAGTTCGCACATGCAAGAAGCCATTGCTCTTCATGTAGATGTAAATGCACCATATGAGCAAATCATTTCCAAAATGACACAGTATTTCAATGCAAATAGTCAAAGAAAAACTGCAGAATCTAGACAACCAGTTGCTGCCTTTGGCAACAGAGAATGTTTTCGATTATCTGGTCGTTTCCATCAGAAACCAAGGAGATTTGACAGAGTAAATTCAGAAGGTGTTACTCTTTGTGTTATGCATGTGGAAAAGCTGGTCACATTGCTAGACATTGTCAAGACCGTGAGAGACCCCATTAAAGGTTTGTCTGTCATGCATGTGGAAAATATGGTCATATAGCAAGGCATTGTTTGGAGAAAGGTCAGGAAGTTGTTTGTTTTGCTTATGGAAGGATGGGACACAAGGCAAGACAGTGTCACTTTTCACACAAAAGAAAGATGGGCTATCATGATTTGCTTAAGAAGATTTAGAAACCCAGTTGGCATTGTTGAAAGGAAATAAGGAAGAGGCCATTTACACCTTGCCAGACACAGCAATGCATGAAAAACATGACTGTAGCTCAGTCACAAGCAGATGCTGATGTGAAATGGAGAATTTTTTATGATAGTGTGATATTTTAGAAAAACATGTTTACTATCAAAAGTGGGGTGATTCTTTATAATTTATGAGAAATGTGTTAATGACGTTGATATTTAAATATAATTTCTGATTAATGATTTAATTGCATTTTGTGATTAAAATTCTGTAACACTGATGTTTTAAAGTTAAAAGATTCTTGCGGGGGAAAGGGGGGCAAGTGATGTGGCTTGAGTTACAGGAGACAGTTTTCAATTGACATTAATTTACCTTAAAAATAGTTTTTTTTCCTCAGCTTTTCAATTGCTTCTAAAAGAACTGCATTTTGTAACTCTGTGGTGTGGTGTTGCATCTTCGACTGCCAACACTTGGTAAGGAGTAAATCTTAAACAATCAGCTGTATCATCCTCCACAAGTGTCTTTCTGTAGTCCTGTACGTTTAACTGCTAAAGCTTATTGTTACGAAATGTGCTGGAAAAGTTTTATGACAATGTCTAATCGTTAAAACCAATATAAAGAACACAGCCACTTTTCACATAGCAACTTGCGGGCTAGTTTCAAAGAATAAATAAATATAGGGGACAAAAAACAGCAAAAGAATACAGTTGGTAGGTGTTCCTAACGTTGTCAAATTAGTTTTCAAATCAAATGATAATGTATAGGCAAATGATTACATATACTCACATAAGGACAAGTTAGGTGAATTACACATGAACTTCTAAGAGCTTCTAACAACACTACAACTCTGCTAACAACTTTGTAAAGAGCTGGCATCTTTGCCTGCAGTAATGGCAGCACAAATCTCAAGAAAAAATGTGTAAGTAGTAGTTGAAGTGTCTAGCATGTCACTAATGTTTCACACAGTAATAGACCTCAATGATTTGTTTAAATGTACTGCTAGTGTAATATTTATTTGTGGGGGATTTTCGGGGCTTTAACACTAAGAAAGTTTAATAACAGAAGATAATAATAGTTTAATAGAAGATTAATAAAATAAAACCCTCGAACAAGGACAAGCTCTTTTTAACGCCTCCTCTACTTCTTCTTTATATATATATATATAATATACCACCAGCATTTATTTTTCAAAACGTAAACTCTGTAGTTACAGAAACCGTCCTGGTTACCCTGGTTACCCTCCTTACCCTGAAGGAGGGAACGGAGACGTTACGTCAACTGACTGACATATGGGGTCTTGCTTGAGAGCGTAGAAAAAAACACGCCAATGGGCATTGGCCCGAGAGGAAAGAGCCAATGAGCATTGGGCAAGAGAGCTGCGTGCCCGGAAGCGGTGTATAAAACCGGCCGGCGCTCGCTTTCATTCAGGTTCTTGCTGAGGAGCCGAGATGTGTCCCGGTCAATTAGCGGTGAATCAGGCTTGCGGCAGGGTGACGTAACGTCTCCGTTCCCTCCTTCAGGGAATGGGGATTACATATGTAACCAGGACGTTCCCTTTCAGTCAGTCACGATCGACGTTACGCCAACTGACTGACGTATGGGGTCCCTGTGGAAAATGCCGCAAGCCGACCCACGTTACGGGCTAGGAATGTCAGTACAAGCAGGCGAAGGCGTGCCTCTGTTAAACAGTTCCCCTGCCTCTGTAACCTTCCCAGCGCTCTGCGCAAGGCAGCATGTTGCAACCCAGTCGGGTGCGGAGCCCGATCACGGAGGGGTCGTGGCGCTCGTTCCTGTCCTCCCCAGGAGAAGGCACCTCGGTGCACGGGTCTCCTTCCTCTCACAGGATATTAGTGCTTGCAGGTTTACCACCTGCCCCCCACAAATAAATAGCTGAAACCCCCCACCTGATAGCTGAAAGGCATGGTGGGAACCTTGGGCACATAGCCGGGCCTGATCTCAAGATCATGTGAGAGTAGGCAGGCCCGAACTCTTGGCACGACTCGCTGACCGATAATGCCTGCAGGGCCCCCACCCTCCTGATAGAGGCGAGCGCGGTCAGGAGCGCTGTCTTGAGCGACAGACCCTTAGGCTCGACCGACTCCAGCAGCTCGAAAGGAGCTTCCCACAGCCCAGGGAGGACTATGGAAAGATCCCAGGAGGGAAAGAGGGGCAGCCTCGGAGGGTTCACTCTCCGGGCCCCCCATAGGAACCTGATGACCAGCTCATGCTTCCCTAATACTTACCTTCTACTGCCAGGTGATGAGCCAATATAGCCGCCACATACACCTTCAGGGTGGAAGGGGACAACCTCCGTTCCAACCCTTCCTGCAGAAAGAAAAGCACAGAGCTGATCGGGCAAGGGTAGGGGTCTTCTCTACGGGAAGAACACCAGTCAGTGAAGAGGCTCCACTTCAGAGTGTGCATGCGCCTGGTGGAAGGAGCTCTCGCCTAAATAGTATCCACCACACCCGGGGGCAGGTCACTCAGGGTCACCGCGTCCCGTCCACGAACCACAGATGGAGGTTCCAGAGATCGGGGTGCGGGTGCCAGATGGCGCACCGTCCCTGAGAAAGAAGGTCCTTCCTCAGGGGATTGTTCCAGGGAGGGGCTGTCGCAAGGAGCGCCAGGTCCGAAAACCAGGTCCGGGTGGGCCAGAATGGCCTTGCACAAGGTACACTGGTATTGTAGGCAAATTCAACCTGTTTTAAGTGGTCATCCCATTCCCCTCCTTTGGAATACAAATATTTTGCCAGCTGATCTTTCACTGTTCTATTAGCACGTTCCACCACACCATTAGACATGGCATGATATGGTGATGTTCAAATTTTTGTGAATCCCAAGCAGGGAACACAGCTCTTTTACTAAGTCAGAATCAAACTGTCGACCTTGATCAGTGTGCAAACTCTGAGGCACCCCATGTTGACTCACATAATCTTCAAACAAGCATTTGGCAACAGTTGTTGCATGTTGATCGGCAAGTGAATACAGATTTAAGTATTTCGTAAAGTAATCCATTACTACAAGCACATAACGATTTCCTTTATGCGTAATGGGCAACTCAGTCAGATCTGCAGCAACTTTCTCAAAAGGCATGCTTGTCACTATGTTTTGCATTGGGGCCTGCTGATGAGGTGTTTGTGGCCTTCTGGCCTCACAAGCCTGACATTCAGCACACCACTGTGCAACGTCCCTAGAAATGTGGGGCCAGTAGCATCTCGCCAGGGCACGTTGCATTGTTTTTTGTGCACTAAAATGTCCAGTAAGGGAATGACCGTGCAAAAACTCAAACATGCTGCGTGCAGAACTACAACCTGCAAAATCTGTTGACCCGGTGGAATCCTGATGCCAGAAATGGCGAAGCACGTTAGAGATATTGTTGAGCTTTGCATATGGAGGTCTCTTCTTACTTAACACCCATTCCTCATGTAGCTGCACTTGCCAATACCCTGATGAAAGATCCATAGTACTGAATATAGAGGAACTTCTGAGTGCATCCAAGGTGTCAACTGTCCTGAGCAAAGGATGAGCATCCTTTATAGTGACAGAATTAAGACACCTATAATCTATGCAGAAGGGCCAAGTGCCATCTTTTTTTCCGCACCATAACGACAGGCGCAGCCCAAGGACTATGACTGACTTCCACAATACCTTTTGCCAACATGTCATTGTGACTGAATCACCTCTTGCATTTGAAAAGAAGTACGATATGCTCATTTTTGAACTGGAATAGCACTGACAGTATTCATTTTGTGAGTGACTACATTTGTCCTTCCAAAATCTGTAGGACTCTTACTAAACACATTACAATACTCATGCAACAGTGAGTGTAATTCATTCACCTGAGGGTCAGACATGTTACCACTTTGAATCTCAAATGGAAGAAGTGGTACTTGTGTAGAAGGGGTGGTCACGGTACATACAGAATCTGAGTAATGAATAACTTCATTCTGGTTAATTGGAGTGAACTCACCCAGTTGCATACCTGGTTGCAGTATGAATGGGCTATTTGTTGGAATCATGACACACAATACAGTCTGACCATTTTCAGCTACAGTGAGGGTGCGTGCAATTGCAATGCCATCCAGCATAGACGGATATGGTTCAAATAACCCCCCATAACCATCTGCTAAACCTGAATTAACAGTAGATGGGGCAAGTTTGGCTGTACAGTGCATCTCACATTGTGGAGGAATGGTAATAGCCACAGTAATTTGAGCCGTACAATGTAAGTTGAGATAAGCAATGGTAAAGTCTGATCATAGATGCAGCACAGTCCTTTACCTACATTCAAGACTGCCTGGTGCTGCTGGAGAAAGTTCCAACCAAGTATAATACCCTAATTCACATTTCTAATTACATGCATGTCATGTTGTAACATCAGTGTACCTAGTCTCAGAATAACAGTCACAGTTCCCAAAGTGTCTAAATTCTAAACAGTAACAGACTTTGACAGAATAAATTTCCTCTTTAGTGGTCTTTTACACAAAGATGGAATTGCCATATGGGTAGTTTCGTTAATAAATGAAATGCTAGAACCAGTGTCCTGAGGTCTCTGATGACTCTGATGACTAATGACAGTCTCTGTAGTCCTCAAAGGTGACACGCTTCTGATGAGGGCTCGGACTCACTTTGTGGCGTGAATTTGGAAACGTTTGAAAAGACGGAATCATATCCTTCTGACCAAAAGCATCTTGCAACTGCTTTTTAGCTGCAGCAAAGGAACTCTAAATTTCAGATGGAAAGTTGTCCCAAACAATAAACAGTTCAGGTGGCAATCTAGTGGGCAACTCAGCTGTTAACATGGCATCCAGATTAACACTGCTATCTTTATAGCGCACCTCTTGTATTACCTCGTATCGGCGAGCCCACAACTGAAATGACTCACTGTCATCGTTGCGAAAAGGCGCTGGTAATGGAATGTCTCTTGGAGAGGTCTGTCCACAGTGCTGCAGCGAGGCATGAGCATTATTCTCCCACGATGCTTGTGCTTCCTCGTCCAACATCACGGAAGATTATTCACGGCCCACTTTGCTGTACACACTGAGTGCGTATATAAAAAGAAACTCAAATGTCCAACGAAAACCACCGCTGCCACCAGTGTAATACTTATTTGTGGGGGGGGGGGTTTCGGGGCTTTAACACAAAGAAAGTTTAATAACAGAAGATAATAATAGTTTAATAGAAGATTCATAAAATAAAAACCTCAAACACGGACAAGCTCTTTTTAAAGCCTCCTCCACTTCTTTAGTTCATCCTCTCCCCCCTTTATAATAAAAGTTCTCACAAC
This sequence comes from Botia almorhae, assembly GCA_036877575.1. Lineage (NCBI taxonomy): Eukaryota > Metazoa > Chordata > Actinopteri > Cypriniformes > Botiidae > Botia > Botia almorhae. Next base: position 40,537 of record JAZGTJ010002512.1, read on the forward strand.
AATATCCAACAACACAGAATGTATACTACTGAATTAACATTGAATGTTCAAATATACAACCAGCATTTATTTTCCCAAACGTAAACTCTGTAGTTACAGAAAACTCAATTTAAACTCTTACACCAGTATGATTGTTTTAAACACATACTGCACAAACTACACTGCCTTACCCCACCATTCAATTTGACAAACAACATGACATATGATCCATGTCATATGTCAAATTGCTTGTTTGACAATTTCACATTTCATAATTATCAGTAACAGATTGGCTTACCGGCAAGGAAAGGAAAAGTTCCAAAATTAACTATGACACAGAATGTTAATCAAAAACAATTTGGAGAAAAGCCTCTCAAAAAGGCCAGTGAAAGAAATATTGAGGAAATAATGGTGTGCAGTGGGAAATGAAGGCCCATGTTTTGCTAACAGTCAGCCCCAACACGGTAAAAATGAACATAATGTGCACATTTAGGACATGGTATGGAGAGGGCAGACATCTCAAGCTACAAGTTGTTCAGCTTCTGCAGGGTTAAATCCAGAGTGGCATAAATCTTAATATTCTGTTCTCTGGCTGTGGCAAGCCTCTCTTAAACACACACAGAGCAAATACACTGCAAAAGGTGCAAAATAAAAATAAACAAAATAAAGATGAACAAACATTCATGTGGCATGGGATTTTTAATTTCAATGCCATACAGAAAAGTTATATAATTGAATTAATAACTTTAAGATATCAATTAAAAAATGACTTTTAATTCCTTAAATTTTAAATGAAGTTTTAATAACTAAGTTCGGGAGGAGCACGGTCATGTAATCCAACCAATCAGCACGCAACGACGCATATATATAGCCGTCCCTCACCTCCGTCACATGACAGTCTCGCAGCATTTGACCCCGCCCACTTGCCCGCCATGTCGGAAATTGAGCCTTGCCGTCCAACGAAAAGATTTTCTACCAACGCCGTTTCGCCTCAATCTCCTAACCCAAGGAGCGATCCGTCTCCCCCTGGTGTTTCCGTCGAGTCTCCTTCGTCCTAGGGGCGTAGAACCTCCCGCCCCACTCATCATGCTACAGGACGCCGAGATCTACCTCACCACCGCCGGCGAGACACACTCCGTCTTCCTCCACGTCATCCCGCACTCCGCCTTTGCCCATCTATTCCTGGAATAGAGAAATGGACTGTTAAGGCTTTTGGTTTAATTTTCTCGTAGACTTATTAAAGCTCAACTGTATAACCTGTTTGTTT
>JAZGTJ010002513.1:3620-41778 GCA_036877575.1 Botia almorhae
AAAATATAGTCTTAACATTACAAAATGTCAAATAAATAAAACCATGGTTATTTTCGTAAGAGACATCGTAGTATAATATTATATTTGTTTATATATAGCATAGGTTATATATGCGCTCTGTTCAAAACTAAGTCATTGCGTTCTTTGTCTGAGCAGAAGATGAACTCGCTGTCCAGAATCATCTGAAGTGCTTCTTCACTCGTGTAGCGTGTGATCATTCAAACGCGCAGATAAAGTAAATTCTGTAAATTCTGTGATGAAGCTTCGATGATTTCTGCAGCTTTTCGGGGGCGTGTACAGGCAAAGTACACATTTCAAGCTTTCTATACGTATATTCATTATGTCTGTGGGGCACGTTTTCACTGAGATTTAGGTTGTTTCATTTATGTGTCTGTGAAAAGAGATGACGGAGACAGCGAAGGCAGAGTGCGTACCCTGTCTGTTTTCTTCTTTTTATAAAAGCACAGGGTTTCATTGTTATTATGAGTGTATACAAATAAAAATAGACCCTTTACAGATTTGAATGATGTATTGGTTATATCTGTACGATCGAAAATGACGGAGCATTTTACGTTCATTTCCGCGTTATCACGTTTGTCGACCCCAGAGGGTTAAGAAAGACTTACAAACTCGGGATATGAACTGGGGCCTACGATCAGAGACGATATCCTCCAGGGATTAGAAGGTTACAGAATACATGCTGGAACAGTAATTCTACGGTTTCGAAGGAGGTGGGAAGACCTTTGAGGGGAATGAGCTTGCAAGTCTTGGACAATCGAACTATTAAGGAGGTAAATGGAGAACTTTCATTTAACTTTCGGTTGGTCGAAATGACAAGAGAAACATACTATCATGGTCCTGGCTTCTTGTTTGTGTATCTGTAGATCGTCTTGCTAGGATCCTGACATCCCCAGTGTTCTGTGTCAGAGTGTGATGTTTAGATTATGACTCATCTTAGTCTTGGTTCTGGTTTCCGGGATCTAGACTTATGCTCTGGGTGTTTGTTTTCTGTGGAAGCACATGGCTTCTGTTTGTTTACATTTGCCATGTGCTCTCCGGTTGCGTGTCTTGACTCCACCCCTTTTTTTCCCGTTTAGTTGAGTTTGCGTGTTCTGCATTTGGGTTCTTCCCGTCCGAACCATGACACATACTGATATAGTTGTCACAGCGAAATTTGAACAATTCCCCTTCTCAAAAGTGGTTTCTTTTAAGGATTATGCCATTTTTAATAGCACACACAGTTTCACCCAACAGCAAATATTGGAATGTTTTTTGTTGTGCCATGACATTGTTATTGTCCCAAAGGTAAAAAGGGTGAACCTAGCAATGTTAGATTTACTTGTTTTTAAGCTGTTAACAGGTGTTTATAAGTAACAGGTGTTTTTGGAGATGTTTGTGGAGACACCCAGGTGTCATTATTTGATTCACTTTTCAAAACTTTTTAATGTATGGACCATTGCATTAACTTTGATGCATATGGTTCAAGGCCATAAATTAGTATTTTAAGTATTTTAAGTAGCCGCAAAAATATTAATATAGCCAAGACAGAGGCACCAGAGAGGCACCAGATGAGATAATGCTGGGAGTTTTCTCGACTTAATATTATTGATGAATTTGATATGGACCTAGGTAGAAGTACAGAGACTCAATTTTCATCACTCTCACTAAACCTATCGAAAACTCTTGCTAGTGTATTGGAAAATGAAGATGAAGAAGTGTATTAAAAATGTTATTGCAATGTATTTTTGTAGTAATTTGTAGTTTTTTTATGTTGCAGGGGTGTTTGTAAAACAGTTACATCTTAATTAGATGAATCTTACCATGAAACTAGACTTCATAATTATTAGCTACATACTCACTAAACTCACTTAACCTTAACTCACATACTTCACTCTTGTAACCTCAATTTTTTCTGTTTACTTTACAGGCCACAGGTCTCAAGTCACAGGTATGTATTCTTTTTGCTTCTTCCTTTCTTTTTTTCTTCTCTGTGTTATTTAACTGTTGTTAGTTTTCTCTCCTGTTGTTTGTTAACATCCACGGCCTCCACAAGTTCTGATCACAGGCAGGTTGAAAGTTGATCTCCTTCAGAACTGGATTTCTACATACTACTGTTGGTTCTCCCAGTTCATTATAAGTCAACATCTTTGGCTGACGTCTCTGTCTTTGTGGGTAAGTCGCAGGATGTGGTATCTCAGGTTCACTCCCCGAATCTCGATCCTCCACTTCTGAAACACCACATTCCTGTGGAACACTCTCTGAATCTCGATCCTCCGCTTCTGAAACATCACATTCCTGTGGAACACTCTCTGAATCTTGATCCTCCGCTTCTAAAAACATCACATTCCTCCTCAGCCCCAGTGATGTCCAGATTCTCTTCCTCTCCAGAATCAGGTTGGTACCCAGGTGAGTACTCATTCCTTGATGCTGGTTCAAATGGTTCAGCTTCAGGATTCAGCATGATGAGCTTTCCACTTTGTTCAGAACGGGGTGAAAATTTACAGAGAAGTTCATATCCTTGGCCCTCATCACTGTCTGAGTCTGGGTTTGGCTGTTGTTCTGGCCTTTTCCTCCCTTTAGCTCTGTGTTTTCTTTTCTGTACTTGACATTCTTCATTCTCTGGTTTTTCCACAGGTAAACTGTCACAGGGCAGCAGGAGATTTCTGTGTACAACTCGACTCTGTCCTCCCTTCTCTGGTTTGATCTAATACACTGGACCATCAGGGCTTTTTCTGCTGATTACGGTATATACACAATCTTCCCAGTGTGAGCGCAGTTTACCTGGCCCTCCTCTTTCACTTAGATTCCTGAGTAAGACTCTGTTACCCAGCTACAGTTCAACACCATGGACTTTCTTGTCATAGTATTTCTTTCCTCTCAAGGCCTCTTTCTCAGCAGTCTTTGATGCAATTTCATATGCTTCCTGCATCTGTGCTCTTAAGTTTGCCACATAATCTGTGTAACTCTGCTGTTTCTCATTTACCTACAGGTTGAACATGAGATTGATGGGTAGCCGGGGTAAGCGACCGAATAACAGGTAATAAGGTGAGAACCCAGTCGATTCGCAACAGGTGGAGTTATATGCATGGACCACTTTTGACAATGAGTTCTTCCAATCAGCCTTATTAGCATCATTTAGGGTTCTGAGCATGGATAAAAGCGTCCTGTTGAATCTCTCAACCTGTCCGTTACCCATTGGGTGGTACGGGGTTGTGTGAGATCCACGCACACCACAGACCTTCTGCAACTGCTCCATCAATTGATTTTCGAACTCTTTCCCATGTTGTGGTGTATTTTCTCAGGGAAGCCAAACTTAAGTGCAAAATCACCAAAGACATGCTGTACAACTGTCTTTGCAGCCTTGTTTCTTGTGGCATAATCTTGCGCGAAACGTGTGAAATGGTCCATTACTATAAGTATGTATTCATACCCTTTTTTTACATGTTTCCAAATGGAGAAAGTCTATAGATACAAGCTGAAATGGGTATGTGGTTCGAATTGTAGTCAGTAGGGCTCGAGTAGTCTTTTGAGTTTTTTTCCGTTTTAGGCACTCACATACATGTGTCACAAAGTGCTCTGTCTCCTTCTTCATATGGGGCCAGTAAAATCGCTCACAAGTTTAGAGTCCTCTCTGTTTCAAGGTGGCCCATGTCCTGATGCAACTCCCTGTACACAGTTTGATGGTACTCCCTGGGTAGAATGAGTTGGTTTCTCTTTCCCACTCTTCTGTACAAGACTCCATCATCACTCAGGTGCAGTCATGTCCACTGTTTCAGCAGGAGTCTAACATCACTCGTTTCTTTTTTGAGAGTATGACTGAATGGACGACTGTTACTCTTTTTATACTCCAGGACACGGCTAATAACAAGGTCTTCCTTTTGGGATTGTTTGATCTGTTCCTGTGAAAGACTCAGATTAGTGGGCAGTGAAATTTCATCTTCCACCAAGTGGACAGCTTGTAAGTCAATTCCACTAGTCCAGAGGGGAGCATCCTTGAATGCTCACCCCCTGCAATATAGCACTGACCACATCTTGATTTATGTTCTCTGTGCACAGTTTCATGTACTGGTCAATGTCCAGTGGCATTCTTGACAAGCCATCTGCATCTGCATTACATCTCCCTGGCCGATATTTGATGATGAAATTAAAATCGGCCAGCTCTGAGACCCAACGGTGATTTGTTGCATTGAGTTTGGCCGTTGTCAAAATGTATGTGAGTGGATTATTGTCTGTGTACACTTCGAAGTGTGACGCGTAGAACAAGTAATCCCTAAAGCGTTCACAGATAGCCCACTTTAGAGCCAGGAATTCTAGTTTTGCTGAAAGCATGTGATAGTTTTTTTCGCGTGGTGTGAGTGTTCTTGACCCGTAGGCAATCACTGACATCTTCCCTTTCTTCTGATAAAGGACTGCACCAAGAACGTCCTGTGATGCATCACAATGGAAGACAAACGGCAGAGTAAGGTCAGGATAGGCAAGAATTGGTGGCCTGTGTCCAGGTTATGGGTGGGTTAGGGAATGCCTGTCCTTTTGACTTGGTGCTGACTCTTTTTCTCTTTCCCTTAGGCTCAGGAGGTAATGCGTTTTGTGGCAGTACTGTGATTAGCTGATAGAAAGGTCTTGCCAAGCGAGAGACATCAGCCTGTAGCTGGTGTTCTGAGCTTCAGGGCCTGTACTGGTTTCCTGTAGCTCAGTGGTTAGAGCATGGCGTTAACAATGCCAAGGTCATGGGTTCGAACCCAGGGATTGCACGTACTCAGAAACAATGTATAGTATAATGCAATGTAAGTCGCTTTGGATAAAAGCGTCTGCCAAATGCCTAAATGTAAATGTAAATGTACTGGGGCTATTTAGTCTGGATCCATAGAATATCCATCCTCCAACACAATACGCCCTAGGTAGCGGACTTTTCTTTGGAACAGTTCACATTTGTGTGGGCTGAGTTTGACTCTGTGTATCTGGTATCTCTGGAGGACTGTGCGAATATGGCTCACATGATCGTCGAAAGAGGCACTATGAACAAGATTGTCATCCAGGTAGGGCTGACAGATCAACAGGTCCTGAAGGTAATCTTTCACTTCCTGCAAAAGAGACTTAGGCACAGATATGTAAGTCTTTTGCACAGGTGTCTTATCATAGAGTGTGATGTGCATATTAAGTGAGGGGATGCAACCAACCTCATCATCATCAAAAGCAAATACATTGCATTCTTTCCTCAGTAGCTGTCGCACAGTATGTTGCTGTGTCTGTTAAGTGTTCAAGCTTTACTGGGGGATCCCAATAACTTGGTCTCTCTGACTGTTGTGGTGTAACACTCACACCATATGTCTGCACTGTGGATGTCGGCTGCTCTTTCACCTGCTCCCTCTGAGTGTCATTTTTCTGGAAAGAATCTGCAGTTACTGGGTAAGTTGTCTTTATCACTTCTAGGTGGCCTAATACGAGTCGTGGCGCAAGTATGACTGGGTGCTTGGCTGTGTTAGCAATGGCAATTGCCATTTTCACAGTCTTCTCATTACCGACTTTGACTACGCCTTCCTGCATTACTAAGCCCTCTGGTAATGGTTATGGTTCACTTGAAGCAAATAACAGGCTTTGTTCTTGGAATTGCCCCCCCATGTGCACTCATGCATAGACAGTGGTTATTTGCCCTGCGTTGAGTTGGATCCTTTGTTTACCAACGCGCACAGTTCCAACAATCACATTTGAATTTACAGTCTTCAGCAGATTAAGCATTGTTCTTGCCTTATTTATTGATATAGAGAAAGCTTTGCTTACCCTTTGGACAGTGCTGGATTGTGGCCACTGTTTCTCCCACCTGCCAATTATCTCCTCAATGACATTGTAACCGACGATTGCGTTTTCGGCTATGCTAGCATCACTCGCTACCAGCATAGGTACTTGCAAGACCCCATCCATGCCTCCATCATCACTCAATCGGAAGCTCACTTCTACCCAGCCATCAAAGGGGATCTCTGTGTGATTTGCAGCTAATCCGGTGAGTGTTCCTGGCCCCAGGAGCTCCTCAATAGGTCTGACAGTGGTGTGTGGCGATGTTGGTCTCCGTTGTTGACAGCCCTGTGACAAATGTCCATCTTGACCACAACGATAACAGTGCCTGCACTCATCACCTCTTTGGGCCTCCTGACATGAACGGCAGCCTCTGGACCTCCTTTCAGTTTGTAATGAAGTCACGGGCGTTTGAAACTGTGATTTGGTTACCTCCATTGTCTCACGGAACACTTTGATCATTTCCATGACGTTTGCTCTGAGGTCCTTAATTGCTTTAGTGGTGTCACTGTCGATGTCTTTGCCCTGTACCTGTTTTTTCTTGTCTTTACTAGGGGTACTCTCTTTCATCAATGTCTCTTTGCTCTGGCCTTGAGTCTCCACTCCGCTTCTTACATGTCGCTCAGTGCCACAAACATATTCTACAGCTTGCACTTTACTTAGTTTAAAAGACTTTGTACCCACTGCTTTCCTTAACTTTGCTTGTCTTTCCAACTCCAGATTAGCAGCTTCACCGATTTTCTCGTTTAGCACTTCATCTGCCACTTTAGGATCACTGAGGTATGGTTTGACTTGAAATTTCACTGCATCATTTAAGAGTCCAGTTTCCACAGAGCGAAGAAACTTTCGTTGGATGATCTCAGGGCTAAACTGTTCTCGATCCTGCTCGTCTCCAGAGGCCCACAGTAGTTTCTCCCTCAGTTCGATGGCTCGGAACAGGGAACTTTGAGCAGACTCCTTGGGATCCTGTGAGATGTTCATGAGCCTGAGTCTATTTTATCCTCTGAGGATAGTCTTTAATGTGGAAAGTGTGAGGTCTCGCTTTATTTCAAGGAGTTCCCTGAGGGGAAGGCCAGGACTCACAGCTCTGATAACTGCTTCGATGATTTCTGCCTCTGCATACCCCTTCCTCACTCCTGGTTGTTAAGGCTTGTGTATGATAACTTTTCCTTTTGACCAGCCTCCCCAATCTGTCCAAAGACTCGGAAATTCCCTCCTCAGAGTGACTTCAGGGACTGAATCATGTCATGTGGTTGGCTCTTTCGCATTCGTTTCATCTTTTCCTCTCTGAGATTTTTCCTCAAGTAGCCCGATCTGTTCCTCTAGTGTGCGACGAGCATTTGCCTGTGCCTGTTGTAGTTCTGCATACTCTTTTTTTTAGCTTCTCTATCTCAGCCAGGGTTACCTGTGAAGTTTCGAGCTTGACTGGTTTCTTAAGGGAACTGATGAAATTCAGAAGTTCATTAAGGCTCTCTGCATACTGTTCCTCTTCTGAAATTTCCTCAATTTCATCTAACGTCTTCTCCGCCAGTCTTATCAGCGCTCGCCTTGTTTGGCCTGAAAAACCTTCACCCGCTGGTTCAGTGCACTTGAGATGGAAACTTTTATCAGTTCAGGCTTCTCGAGCATCAACAACTCGGAGCTAACACAGTCTTGAAGTTGTTCCATTGTTTCTAGTCGGGAAAAGGGGAAAATTGATTGAATTCAGTCTTTATTCTCTTTACTAATGATTCTTCTGTTATTTCCAGGTTTGTCTCGAGGAGGAGCTGTCTCTCTCACATCATCCAGTCAGCAGCTTCTCCTGGCTGGCTCGCCATGATTATGTTGCACACACAGAAGAGGCAGAGTTTTCTGGTGGCATTTATAGTCTTTTATTGCTGTCACACTCTGTAAAATTAATAAACACAACATGCAATTAGACATGCTTTTTATTGCGTGTCGAGATGACTGGCAGTGTGACTTCATTATTGAATGAACTCTTATACAATAAACATTCTACAGTTTCCTGACATACACAACATTTAAAAGTGATTACAATGCATTAAATCAAATAAAGACTGTAACTCACTTACATTAACATTACAGTGATCAGACTATAACGCTGTACTAATTTACACAAACTGTGTAAAAACACAAGTATTCTTTTTTATATCTCTTTTATAAAATTATAAACTCTCCAATAAAATTATAAACTCTCTTTACCAGCATCATACTACTCCTCGAACAATGACAGAATATCACAAGATACAAATATTACTCGGCTTTACACACAATATCGAGCGCATTGTAACGTCTAACATGCTGAAACACCGATCACGGCCTCCGCCAGCACGACCGAGTTGGCCACATTCCAGCCGCCGGTGCGGTTAATTGTACCGATATAAAACAGGCGTGCATCAAACAAACACATGAAATACAACAATAAACATTTAATGAACATAAACTGCGATGCCACACTCATCTTACTGGTAAAATTAATAAACACAACATGCAATTAGACATGCTTTTTATTGCGTGTCGAGTTGACTGGCTGTGTGACTTCATTGTTGAAGGAACTCCCTGCGGCTCACCATCGAACCCCACCCCCCCCAACGTCACTCACCAGCATATACAGGTGTCAGTGATGTTTAAGTAGGCATCATTACACAATTTCAGTTTTTAATTAAAGCACAAGTATACATAATAAATGATAACAAAAAATATATATATATACATGACTGCTTACTTTTATACCTCTACATTTGAACTAAGACTATGAAAATGTCTTTCTAAATAGACCATGTGCTCAGTTGTTCTAGGCTTACATGTTGAATATAGGCCCAAAATTCTAAAATGTCAACTAAACTACCTGTTGTAATGATGAGTCAGGCAAACAGGGATCCATCCGGGCACAGTTTATTCACAAGGTCAACAGGCAAGGATCACAATGGCAAACAAACAACGTAAATCAAGATCATAGTAGAAGAACAGGCGTGGGTCTAGGCAGGCAGCAAACAATCATAAACAATAGGGCAGAACTGGGTTAAGGCAGGCAACAAACAGCGTTTGTATTTTTGTATTTGTATTTTGGGGGTTAAATATTTTCTCATCTTCCTATTTTTTTTGGTGTAGTTTGCACTATGGAATGTAGGAACATCCTTTTAACTTGTGGTAATTTATTAATTGCCTTTGTTGATGTCTCAACATTTACATTGCATTTATTCATTTAGCAGACGCTTTTATCCAAAGCGACTTACAAAAGACTTACATTAAACATTTTGTCTCAAGAACCAACAAGCCAAGTCTCGTTGTGGAGCAACATTCAGACGTCGCTCATTTACAGACCGTAGTTGGCATTAGTGGACATATGTCTGAGGGAGTGAGTTGAGGTAGGGGGGTGAGGTTCCAGTGACTGGAATGTGGGAAGTGAATTTCAGCTGGTCATCAAGCACCACCCCAAGGTTTCTAATGGACCGAGTAGGTGTAATAGTAGATGATTCAAGTTGAACTGTGAAGTTGTATTCTGCTGATGATTATTGCTGGGATTATCAGCTGTCCTCAACAGAACATTTATTCATTTATATTTCTGTGATAGAGGTATTGGGGTTCTTTCAAGGGAACTGTCTACAGGGTTATTTTCCCTCTTTTTGAGTGTCAGGTGTGTTTTATTGACTTTTGTCAGTGTGAGGTGGTGTTGAGTGTGATTTGAGTGGTTTAGGGTGTTGCCCTTGCAATGTCTTATAGCAATATGTTGTCCCTAGCTCGCTGTATCTTTTAATGAGAAATGATAATGTCTACATGGTGTAATATTGGCAACGTTTATACTGTCCGTGTTTCTGACTGACAACCGCATTTATTACAAGTTTGAGTCTGTGAATTACAAGTTTGAGCCTGTGAGCCCCACATTACAAAACACAACACTGCAATGCAACGAGGCATTTTTCTATATAGGAGTTGTCATTGCTTATTTGCACACCATAACGCCTGTTCCACACCGTGTACAGCAGCCCGTTGACAAAGCAGCCCGTAGACAAAGCACTCGCAATGAACACCCATTGTGCTTTCACACTGGCAGTGTTTTCAGCACGCACCTGAGCCACTGCTGTCTGTGCACAGCCAAGACAACAGTCCCTTTGAACCATGTAGTGCAAGTTACAGACAGATAAAAGCCAAATGCGTTTAATGTGTTTCTCTAAATGACGCAGCCAACCAGCGCAGGAGAGAATGATCTATATTTGGTGTTGGAAGATCGACTCTGCATAACCCATAATGCAGTTGGCAGTTGTGAGTCTAGTGGCATAGTCTTGACCTTACCCCCATATCAGGGACTAAAATATAGTACTGACAACCTTATTCTGTGGCTGTGTGAACAAACATGGCCTTTAATTGTTTTCCCTGCTGTTCACATGACAACCAATGACGATTCACATCTCTGACATCTAACCTGACAGCGAAATTATGCATTTATTTGCTATAATCACTGGTATTTTTATCCCTAACTATGGGGGATTTTTTTCAAGTGTATAAATATTAATCATCAAGTAAAGCAAGCTAAAAACCATTTGTGACTAGTGAAACTGGTAAACACCTGTGTTCACAATGGCAGCAAGCGTTTGAATAAGGGATGTTTTTTTTTGCTGTGCTAATTGCCGTTAATCTGCCGTTTATTCTGGGCTAAATTAGAGTTTCACAGACAGACCTGACAGGCTTCAAGTAAGCGCACACAGCTGGCCTGCCAAACACACACACAGACAGAGGATAAGCCAGTAGTAAATGAAATAATTACAAAGGGCTGGTTTGTCAAACATATAGTACAACCACACCTAAGATAAATTACCTAGTCATTAATTAAAGCAATAAGGCACTTGGTGTTTCAAGGTGCGCTGTAAAGCGTGATATGACGTGGTACAAGCAGTTTAACATGTGATCTTAAATGCCTTATTGCTTTTATACATACATCATCAATGACACACTCATATTAACCAGAGTGCAATACTGTTGCAATACGCTGATGCAGTTGCAAAATAAACGAGCATGATAAGTAAGCAGTACTGTTTATGTGCATGAGGTCATGATTGATACCTTTTACTATGCAGCTTTACAAGAACTATGTTATTACTTTTTTAAATTGACTTATTATTTCATGATGTATGATGCAAACCAATTATTCCATTTACTGATATGGAAGATACAAACTGAGTCAAATATTGGGACCAGAATGTCAAAGATACTTTTGTGTTAGCAACCAACCAACCCACTGCACTAGCAACAGCAATAGCAAAAGCAACAGCAACACACTAGCAACAGCAATGCCCTTGCAACCTTAACCATTTTAGCAACCCAACAAACACTAAGAATGTTTCAACAACTATACATAACAGTGACCTGGCATTAAAAAGATGCATCAGCTACATAAAGACCTTACAGCAGACAACAACTCATATGTAAGTAACACATAATTACCTAAAACACTTTACAGGTTAAATTGCAGGTTTTGTTTTAAATGCTACCTTAATTTTCTAATTGGTACAATAGATTTCCCTATTTGACATGGTACTAAGTCGTATCATGTTTTTCATATTTGCCATATCATGATGATCTTTGAAGTAACTTGGAATACCTTAAAAATATCACAGTATTTAAAAATTCACATTTTGCAGTTGGCAGAAAACTGATCCAAGGTTACCAGGGGCGCCGCTAAGGGGGGGAAAGTTAGTTAAATTCTAAGGGCCCACGCCCTTTAGGGGCCCCCAGAGATCTGCTTTAATAGTAATAACACTACTGGGGGGCCCAACCTCATATTTTGTCATAGGGCCCAAAATTGCGAGCGGCGCCCCTGAAGGTGATTTATACATTTCGTTAGTCTGTATATTCCCAGGGAACCATGGCATTTCATATTGTGCAAAACATACTTATATTTTATACAGTATATGTGTTTTACCTTTACAGCTTCTTGAGTTCACATTTTGTTATATAATTCAATGATGTTCACACAATTTAATGTAGCTAGTACTTATTAGATGTCACATATAGTATTATTTATTTAGATTATATATACAGTATATACCAAACATTTTATAACAACATTTTGTATTGTGCAAATGAATAAGTATAATACAATTAGACATAGACCCCCATGCCTTCTAAAAATGACAGCATGCATTTGTTTCTAAAAAAAACGTACTCTTTTTATTAAAGACATAGTACACACATATGCAGCATAGCAATTTGATATACAATAGGTGACCTGAAGAACACAACACCCTAGCAACTACAACACAACACAAAAATATCTCTTCATCTGCATAGCAATGCCCTGGCAACCACCCACAACATCCCACCAACCATGGCAACACCATCCCACACACAACACCTTAGCAACCACAAAGCAGTGCTCTGGCAACCACCTACATTACTTTAACATTGTGTTCAAGATTTTTAGAAACGCAAGCACCACTTACAATTTTTGAATGTAAAAATAATTTTTATTTTCTATCTAAATATTCTTCAGTAAACAATTACAACAAGAAGAACACACACAGAACAGCAGCTGTATGGAAGTGTAATTGAGACTGTGGTCAGCTCATATCAGAGTAATGTGTGATGTGAGCTGGGTTTGAGAAGCTGGGAATGCGGAGACAGCTGGGAATTAAAGAGGGAGAGAGAGGCATACAAAAACAGACTGACATAAACAGAAGCAACAAAGACCCTTTGGAGCCATTTAAAAAAAGAAATATGAAGAGATGAGCTACCAAGAGGGGAGTATTAAAGGACATCATTTCATACTGAAAAGTCCCTTGGTACCTTGATTAACCTGTGTTTAGTCATTTTTGTATTAGCTTTTTATAATGCTCATCCAATGCAACACAATGTGCACATAATGATTGGTTATGAAGGTAAGATGGTAAGACTTCCACCAAAAACACCACAAAAAAGTATGTTAAAAGCAGCACTGAAAGGTGATAGTGACTTCCTGAGACATGGTAAGAAAGAGTTTATAGTAAAGCGCTACTACTAATAGCTTTACTAATGTAGTAATGCTACTAGCTTGCCTATTGTAGTCAGATGGTGTATGTTACAACATCTACCAGCTGGATCTAAGTGGGCTGTTCTAACCAGCAATTGACGAGTTTGCCTGCCCATTCAGTCTTAAAAGTAAATGGTAAACTTAACTTGCAATCCTCAAAGGGGGCTCAAACCTGAGGCTCGGCTCGAGCTCTGAGCTGTACCTCCGTAATGAACCTGCACAGAGGAAGAATAAGAGCGGTGAAGGAGTAGCTGTGGAAGAGAAGGGATGCTGGAGGAATTGTTGTTGGCCGTGTGCGAAGACTCCCACTTATATACGCTTGTAGAAATGATTGACAGCACTGAATGTTTAGGCTCCTCCCGAACCCACGTTTAGAACCTTGCCTGCCATTAATTAATAGTTAATGGTTAACGAATGTGGCTTGCTGTCCTCAAAGGGGTCACGAACCCGAGGCTTGGATCAAGCTCTGAGCTCTACCCTCCAAAAAGATGTTTAAAGGACAGCAAGCAGGGCAGATACCTGCAAGTAGTTAAGGTGTATAAGCAGGACAGATTTGAATGGTTTAATGCCTTTCGCCCCCAAGGATGAGAACTTGGATGAGATCACTGCTGCTGCACTAAGAAATAAAGTTATTCTGTAGGCTGTTAGGAGAGTGGGACTGAAATTTCTACTGCGGTATTAAGGGCTGGGCTGGGCTGGGCTGAGATCACTGCTGTGGCTGTTTTACTTGATCTTAGTGTGGCATTTGACACAATAGACCATGTCATGCTGTTAGATCGACTACAAAATTATGTTGGCATTTAAGGTCAGGCTCTTCAGGTTTCTGGTTTCGCTCCTAATTGTCTGACCATTTTGTTTATTTAATGGGGCCTGTAGTATGGCCTGCCTCAAGGATCTATTTTAGGCCTTCTGCTTTTCACATTATACATGCTGCCCCTCGAAAATATTATTTCAAGTCATGGAATAAATTTTCACTGTTACGCTGATGATACTTAATTCAATTTTATTTATATAGCGCTTTTCACAATGTTACATTGCTTCAAAGCAGCTTTACATAGAGAAACAAAGAATAATAGCACAGAACAAATGTCGGACATGTTAATGGTATTATTGCAAATAATATGTGTCGGATGTAAAAGACTAATTAGGTATACTAGGTTTATAGTATATTTATAGTACTTAACTATATATTACATCAAGACCTGATGATATTCCTGCATTAGCTAAATTATCAGACTGTTTTAAAGATATAAAACATCGGATGACTCGTAATTTTCTTCTTTTAAATTAAAATAAGACTTCTAAAATATTACTTATTGGACCAAACTCAAGTAAACAGAAGCTCTCTGATTACAATTTCCAGTTAGAAGGATGTAAAGGTCACCTCATTTGGCATATATTACAAAAACTGCCTTAGAAAACACCTTAGAAACATTGCTAAGATGTGTAACACATTTTGTCTGATGCAGAAAAGCTGGTCCATGTTTTTATGACCTCCAGACTGGACTATTGTAATGCACTTCTAGTTGGCTGTTCAGCTTCCTTAATAAACAGGCTACAGTTAGTCCAAAACAAAGGAGCTAGAGTTCTTATAAACCTATAATACCTTAAATGGGTTAGCCCCTATGTACCTAACTGATCCTCTCACACTACAAACCAATGTGCGCTTTTTGCTCACAAAACTCTTGACCTCTGGTTATACCTAGTATCGCAAAGTCCACTAAAGCAGCAAAGCATCCTTGCACTTGGCTCCTAATACAAGGGGCAGCCGTGGCCTAATGGTTAGAGAGTCGGACGTGTAACCCAAAGGTTGCAGGTTCGAGTCTCAGGTCCGGCAGGGATTGAAGGTGGAGATTGTGAATTACCAGCACTCTCTCCACCCTCAATACCACGACTGAGGTGAGACCCTTGAGCAAGGCACCGAACCCCCAACTGCTCCCCGGGCGCCGCAGCAATGGCTGCCCACTGCTCCGGGTGTGTGTGTTCACTACTGTGTGTGTGTGTGTGCGCACTTGGATGGGTTAAATGCAGAGCACAATTTCCGAGTATGGGTCACCATACTTGGCCTCACGTCACATCCTCCTCCTCCTCCTCCTCCTAATCTCTGGAATAATTTCCCTGATGCTGTGTGGGGCATTTAAATGTAGTTGCCGTACAAATGTAAAGATACATCTCTTTAGCCAAGCTTTCTCATAATGCATCTCATCAATTGTTTTTCCATTTTACCTTAAAAAAGATAAATAAATAAAATTGTATGTTCTTGACATTATGAACAGCAGCTACGCTAATTATTCTCTGTTTTGGGTTTTTATCCTGGGATATTAATCCCGGGGTAGTTTCAGATTAGGCCTGCTCCTGAATGGATCCAGTATCCGACAGACCAAATCAAGCTTAAGTTTATCCTAAAAATTGTCCATGCTCCCGCTCATCCTGCCATAAAACGATGTCTACAACCATAGCCTGGGCCACCCAAAAGCACTGGGAAAAATGTGATGGACTGTTATCTTGCCTGTTATCTGTTATCTTGCCTGTTATCTTTTTATGTGGAAAATTCCCCCTCAGTTAGACTTTTCACATTAGCATACATTCCGTCTTGTAACAGCAGTTTACTGTTAGAGCTGCAATTACCGCCACCTCTGAAACCATTCTCAGTTTTCTATCATTTACATCATGGCCCCATCCTTGTTAACACATCCCTTATTTATCTCTTTTTCTGACATGTCACTTAATTGGACTGTAGTTCTAATCCTAATAAATGTTTAAATCATTTAATTTTTATTTGTTAATTTTTTAACGTGTTTTTTTAACGTGTTTCGTAGTTACAGACTGCTAAGCCTGGTTTCTCACTGTTACGGTGGAGGCTCCAGCACCCTCTCCAACGCGGCAGCAGAGGGAGCCCTCACCGGAATACTGAGATTCCACTTCAGAACTACACTTCCCATCAACCCTTTCGCCACACTGATTACTTCCTGTTTGCTCACCTGATCTTCATCAACGCCACCATATTTAAACTGGACTCATGCTCTCACTCTTTGCGAAGTCTTGTCAACCCCGGTTACATTTCTGAGCGKTCTACTYTTCTGTCTGGATTACTGTGTACCGTTTTTGGATTGTTTACCTGGTTCTTGATTGTTCTCTGCCTGCCTATTGACCCCTGCCTGTTTACTGTTTTTGATTGTTCTCTGCCTGCCTTTTGACCCCAGCCTGTTTACTGTTTCTGATTGTTATCTGCCTGCCTCGACCATTGCCTGTGTTACGTTTTTTGATACCTGCTGCCTGCCCTTGTGATTATTCGCTATTTGACTTTTATATTAAATTATCGCAGATGGATCCAAACGCTTCTGAGCCTTTGTTACACTCACAAGGTTTTTTCTCCATTTATACATCAATGGAGTTTTGGTTCCTTGCCTCTGACGCCCTGTTGACTTGCTTACTGGGAGACTGCTGACATTAGCTTAGAACAATTTCGTAGGATAACATTTTGTACATTGTGTTAATTATCATTGTTTAATAATTTTATTCTTATTTTCTTTTTGCATAAATTTTGATTTTCAAATAAATCTTATTTCACTGTTAAATATTTCACAGATTTTATTTCACAGTTAAATATCACAGGGCAGGTGTAAGTACTGTCAAAAAATGGTATACATGTAAAAAGCAGCATATTTGATGAAAACAACAAAAATCATTGAAATAATTACAGGCTTGCCGGTTTTTTAAAATGTAAACTGTGGTATGAAAGTGGAGATTTGACTGTATCAGGGGAAAGCTGAGAATTTAGGAAATTTTGGATTAATGGGCACAAGTGGGATTGATGCTGGAGAGACCTGCAGATGGCACATAAAATGATAATTGAAAGAAATAAATCTGCAATAATTGAAAGGTAATCATTAAGTTCTTTGCATCTATTTGGGAATACTAAGCAGATTACTTCTGTGTATTTACTGAATGCTGCAACGAACTCTGCAAAGGAAAGGATGCAGTACACTATGTCAGTTTAAATCCAAAGTTCTAAGGCCCAGCTCTTTAACCTAGCCTTCACATAGTCCTATGGATTTATTACTCAGATCCCTCAAGGGATTGTTAGGCTGTATTAACTAGGTAAACCAGAGACAGGGACCGTTCCCATAAGAACAGATGTACTGGCTACACACCAAGTCTGTCTGTCTTTGAATTCTCCAAATCCTGTAGTCAGCAGGATCCTGACTTTATCTAAACCAGATGGTGGAAATATGGAATGGTACGCCTCTCTGAGACACACCAACCCAGCTCTAGTTCAACATGAAACTTCTCCCATTTCTGGGTCAACTAGTTAATCATTCTTATGCCAATTTAAGAAGATTACAGTTGGAATATGATCGATTCATTAAATCTTTTATTCTCTACTTACCTGCCTCTAGCTTAGTTATATGCTACATTTTAGTTCCCTGCCTAGTCACAACAGTGTGATGTTATAGCTGCAATTAGTAACATTATGCATCTGTCGCCATCTGTTTGTAACATTCCACAGTTTTTAAATCAATATAAAATTATAAATCAGTATTATCAGCTTTTTTTATCAAAAAGGTTAAAAATTTAAGTAAGAGAACTGTCGTCCTGGTTGAGCCTGGTTTCTCCCAAGGTTTTTCTCCATCTGTACATCATTGGAGTTTTGGCTCCTTGCCACTGTTGCCCTGTTGGCTTACTTTCTAGGAGACATTTAACTTGTCTTAGGGTTTTGTAAATTGTTAATATTGCTTATAGCATAATGGTCTAACTACAGTCCTAAGGACTCTACTGTTTCGCTATTTCTTTGTAAAATTGGAGAATTGTGGGCAAGACTGGGTGGGAGGCAGGTGGAAATAAATAGGGAGAGCAAAAACTAAGGCCAGACAGAATCTGTGGACCTTATTATTGTTGTGCAGAAGTTTGGGGAAAATCTGTGGATTTCTGCATAATAGCTTTAAAACGTTTTTTAAAGAGTTTTTAAAAGAGTTTTAAATATTTTATCTAATCAGCATTACATTGAAAGAGTTCCAATTGGTTTAGTACATAAAATTTTAGAAAAATTTAAAAAAAATTAAAAAAAAATTTAAAAAGTTTATAGTCTTATTCTATTATACTTTTCTGCCTAAAACGTCCCTATAAAGTCCTTTAATGGCTAATACTGATCTCAGTAAAAACCATTTAACTGCAGATGACAGCAGATTTAATTCAGTTCATTCACTGAATAAATGAGGAGCCTATAGAGCAAATATGCTATAGAGACTGCTATTGGACTTTTGAATAGACCAAATTAGTACTAAGTTAAACCAACAGACAATGTGTAGTTTTATTTTGTATTTAAATTAGATATAATATTGTTTATATCAATATAGCAAACTGAAAGATCTATACAGCTTTTTTTTGTTTTTTTAATGAATTTGGTGTATATTTTAATAATATATTATGATTTAAACATGACTACATCATGTTTAAAATATAATGTAAAACTCGCCTTTTGGTTTTTGTGGCAAACGGATCTGAAATTATCCAGTGCTGTTTGTTGTCTTATCTGAATCTTTGGATGCCGGCCCTGGCAAAAGTATTAACAGACGTTTTTGAGGGCTCTTGGGGATAAACAGGGGGAGTGGTGGATGGAGTCTGACGAGAATGAACACTGAGACACAAAGCGTAGAGCTGGGCTTTGGTTTGCCTTCTGGCAAAATTAACATTTGCGGTCGTGAGAGAGACAAATGATTTGCTATTATCGGCTGATCATGACTGCATTTCTCTTCCTGTGCTACCTGACCTTAGCACAATATAGTCATTGTATTTTCAATATCAAAACTTGGATGACTAGCACCTTTCTATTACTAAATTCAGACAAAACAGTTGTGATTATTGCTGTGTTTGACTTCGTCATTAAAACTAACTTGCATATGGATCCGCACGCAAAGGAAGTGCAAAGGATTTTTATTACAATGTTCCCTGTTTGTATCGCAACAACCCGCACTTTATCCTACTGACTCCAGCAAGATAGCGTTTGTCTGCTCTTTACTCACAGGTCAGGTGTTGGATTGGGCCACTGCCTTTACAGTTCCTCAATCGATTCATATGACGTTTTTCTTCAAAACTTCAGAGAGGTTTTTAAACATCCCGGTGGAGGTAAGAGTGCGGTTGAGGAACTAATGTGTATTAATCAGGGCAGAATGACCACGGCAGAATACGCACTTACGTTTAGAACGTTAGCTGCTCAAACGAACTGGGTCGAGGACACGCTAAAGTTAATTTTCCGTTGAGGTCTGAACCCCGAACTACAGACTGAATTAGCTTGTAAGGACGAGGGAAAAATTCTGGGACAATTCATTGAATTGACTATTCACATTGACAATTTGTTACGCTCCCAAAAGCCTAATTCACGACCTTCTACCTTTGCTAATCAACCTGTTGACGAACCCATGCAGTTAGGATTTACTCACCTGTCCCAGAAGGAATGAGCACGCCGTGTACAGCATAATCTGTGTTTATATTGTGGTGAGGCAGGCCATCCGAGACTGTCATGCCCGGTACGACCTCGTTCTGAGAAACAATTGGTGAGTTCAACTACCACACCTCACACTCCCAGTGTCGTCTTCTCTCTGCCAGTTACACTATCCATTGCCGACCAGACCATAACTACTAATGCCTTGATTGACTCAGGGGCAGCTGGGAATTTTATGTCTATAGAATTTGCTCTGAAAAACCATATCTCTTTCTCTCTCCCAAATTGTTCTCTTACAGTGGAGGCATTAGCTGGACACCCGTTAGAAGGGAACGGACCTGCAAAGCTCACCATACCTCTAACACTCACTGTTTTTTACATGTGGAACAGATACAATTTTACTTCATTCCTTCTATTCACCACAATGTCATTTAAGGTCTACCCTGGTTACAGAAACATGAACCCGTCATCTCATGGAGAGAGTGTGAACTCAAGCAATGGAGCTCCCACTGTCTACAGAACTGTATGCCCCATGTCAACCCTAATCATAATTCTGAACTCTCTACTACTCTAGACCCTCAAATCCCTGAGCCCTATCGAAACGTAGGCGAGGCTTTCAGTAAAAAGAAGGTGTCTTAGCTTCCACCACATCGCCCAGTAGACTGCTCCATAGAGTTGGTTTCCGGTGCATCTCCCCTTAAAAACAGAATCTTCCCCTTATCACAACCTGAATCAGAAGCCATGAATAAATATATTCAGGATAAGTTAGAAAAGGGATTTATCAGACCCTCTAATTCACCGGCCTCATCTGGTTTTTTTTCGTTAAAAAGAAGGACGGCACTCTTAGACCCTGTAACGATTATTGTGCACTCAACGACATAACTATTAAGTTTAGATATCCCATGCCTTTGGTCCCTTCAGCACTTGAGCAGCTACGTCAGGCAAAATTTTATACTAAATTAGACCTCCGCAGCGCCTACAATCTCATTCGAATCCGCGAGGGAGATGAATGGAAATCTGCATTTTCTACATCCTTAGGTCACTATGAATATTTAGTAATGCCCTTCAGTCTGGCCAACAGTCCATCCGTTTTTCAGGCCTTCATGAATGATATATTCAGAGACATGCTAGATAAGTGGGTAATAGTCTACATAGATGACATTCTAATCTATTTAGAATCATTAGAGGAGCACATTAAACAGGTTAGGGCTGTTCTAGGACGCTTGATCAAACACCAATTATACATGAGAATTATTAGAACATAATTAGAGAAGTGTGAATTTCACAAAACTAGTACTGCTTTCCCAGGTACATAATCAGTATGGAGGGTTTAGCAATGGATGAGTGCACGGTTGAGTCAGTAACTAAATGGCCCCAGCCTAACACAGTTAAGGAACTTCAACAATTTTTAGGGTTTGCCAACTTTTATCATCGATTTATAAGAGGGTTTAGCACGGTAGCTGCTCCCCTAACGAGCCTCACCAAACAGAATAAGGGAAAATTGAAATGGTCCCCTCAAGCCCAAAGTGCATTTCAGGAGCTGAAAGAACGATTCACGTCTGCGCCCATTTTAAAGCACCCCGATCCTGAACTACCATTCGTAGATGAAGTAGATGCCTCCAATACTGGGGTAGGAGCCATCCTATCCCAACATTAAGGTGAACCTCCCAAGCTCTTTCCATGTGCGTACTTCTCCAGAAAGTTATCACTAGCAGAACGAAATAGGGAATAGGGAACTATTAGCGATTAAATTAGCACTAGAGGAATGGAGACATAGGTTAGAGGGAGCTAAGCACCCATTTTTTGTCCTTACTGATCATAAGAATTTGGAATATTTGCACAGCGCTAAAAGATTAAACCCAAGACAAGCACATTGGGCCCTGTTTTTTACCCGCTTTCAGTTTAACGTGACCTCCCGCCCAGGAACTAAGAAAATTAAGGCCGATTCACTGTCCCATCAGGAGGAGGGGAGTCCTAGAGAGAACCCAGATGAGCCTATTATTCCCAATTCCTTGTTATTAGCACCCGTACTGTGTGCTAATTAACTCACATTAATGGTCAGGTTCCCCCACCCTCAAACTGCCCACCCAATCTAACGTTTGTGCCTGAATCTCTTTGGAAAAGACTGTTATCCTTAATCCACGATCTACCTAATTCTGGCCATCCAGGTATCAATGCCACCATTGAATTATTAAGAAACCGCTACTGGTGGCCATCTCTAGTTCACAACACCGTCTTATACATCAAACAATGCACCATTTGCCAGAGTTCAAAAACGCCCAAACAATGCCCAGCAGGACTATTACAACCCCTAACCACGCCCCGCCGACCTTGGTCGCACATCGCCATTGATTTCATTACTGACTTACCCTTATCCCAGGGAAATACAACAATACTAACAATCATCGATAGATTTTCCAAAACATGCAGACTCATACGACTTCCTAAATTACCCACTTCAATGGAGAGGGAAAAAACACTATGCAATCAAGTTTTCAGATTTTATGGTCTACCTGAGGACATCGTGTCAGATAGAGGCCCACAATTTACATCAAGAGTCTGGTCTGCATTTTTTAAGGGTTTAGGTATTAATGTTAGTCTCACATCAGGTTATCACCCACAATCAAATGGTCAATGAATGCCTTAATCAAGAAATAACACGTTTTTTGAGATCTTACTGTCAAAGTATCTATTTTGGGCAAAATATGCCCAGAACTCTCTGGTGAAACCTGTGACTGGAATCACTCCCTTTAAATGCATCCGGTGTTTTCAGCCCCCTCTGTTCGCAAGGTCCGGTGAACCCACGGAACTTCCGCCGTTAGTGAGTGGTTACAAAGAAGCGAGGAAACCTGGGATAGAGCACACAATCATCTTCTACATGCAGTCAGGAGACAGACTACACAAGCCAACAGACATAGACGAACCGGTCCCAATTACACTCCAGGCCAATGGGTATGGTTATCAACCAAGGATCTTTGACTGAGATTACCCTGTAGAAAACTAAGCCCCAGGTATGTAGGCCCTTTCCAAATTATTAGACAAATTACCCCTGTTTTATTTCGACTCAGATTACCTGCTAATTACCCCAGTTCTCCTACTTTTCACATGTCTATACTCAAACCGGCTGCTGCTCCGGAGAGGGAGGCTGAGGAAGCACCCAAAGGACAGACCCTCCCGATTGTGGTCTGTCCTTTGGGCATATCGAGTCAGGGAACTGCTAGACTCTAGACGTCGGGGTGGTACGCTCCAGTACTTGGTCAACTGGGAGGGGTACGGTCCAGAGGAACAGTCATGGGTCAATGCAGGAGACATTCTGGACCCGAGCTTGACTGAGGAGTTCCACCGGGTTCATCCGGGAAAACCGGCCCCTTGACCATGTGGAAGACCCCAATGTCGCTGGCCTCTTCGCGTCAGGAGCCGTTCGCAGGGGGGGGGCTCTGTTACGGTGGAGGCTCCGGCACCCTCTCCACCGTGGCAGCAGAGGGAGCCATCACCGGAATATTGATATCCAATCCCAGAACTACATTTCCCATCATCCTCTACTGCTCTGCGATTACATCCAGCTAAAAATTTTAAAATTTGAATTTTGAATTTGGCTACACACCTGATCATCATTATCTACCATATATAAATCAGACTCTAATGTTTCTTCAGTGCGAAGTCTTGTTTACTATGGTTGCAATTCTGAGCGTTATTCCTGACTGCCTTTCTGTGTACCGACTTGGATTGTTTAGACAGACTCTAATTTTCTGCCGCCTGCCTCTGTTGTGCCTGTTTGCCAGTTCTGTTAGTGTTATCTGCCTGCCCTTGATTCTCTGCCTGATTCCCGTTTATGATTGTTTGCCGCCTGCCTGTTGTGATTATTGCTGTGTTTGACCTCGTCATTAAAACTAACTTGCATATGGATCCGCACGCTTCTGAGCATTCATTACAGCCAGTGTTCAGTTGATAATACCCAGAATTTTCAAATCAAGCTTGGGGGGTAGATCCTTTTTATATTTGGTGTCCAAACTCTTGAATAGTCTTTTCAGTGTTGTCTGGAAGGAAGATACACTGTCAGTTTAAATCTAGATTAAAGACCCATCTCTTTAATCTAGCCTACACATAGTCCTTTAGATTTATTATTTAAATCCCTTAAGGGATTGTTAGGCTACATTAATTAGGTAAAGCGGATCCGGGGACACTCATAAGAACAGATGCACTTGCTCCACACTAAGTCTGTCTGTCTTTCATTTCCCCAAAGGCCTGCAGTAAACTGGATCCAGACTTTATCCAGACCAGATGGTGGGGAGATGAGATGGGACAACCCCTGAGAGAGATCAGTGGGAATATGATGGACTTCTTTATTAAACTTCCTATCTACTTACCTACCTGTAACCTAGTTAGGTTCTATATTTTTGTTTCCTGTCTATTCACAGCAGTGTGATGTTGTAGCTGCAGTTAATACAGCTAACATTATGCTTTTGTCACCATCTCTGTTTGTAACATTCCTCAGTGCTTGACATATTGTCACAAAATCTGACCTGACAGTTTTTAAATCAATATATAATTATACATCAGTATTATTACCTCTCCATTTATATTCAAGAAAGTTACAAATTGCAGCTTTAACATGCCAGAGGAAAACTGGCCCTCCCAGATGAGCCTGGTTTCTCCCAATGTTATTTCTCCATCTATACATCATTGGAGTTTTGGTTTCTTGTCACTGTTGCCCTCTTGGCTTTTTTAATGGGAGACTGCAAATTACTGTAAAGTATTCCCCCCCCCACGCTTATCCTAGGTACTAGGTAATACTATAGCCATTAATTCTTGCTGCATGTAGGAAATTTTAAGCAATACCCTAGCACCCGACATGAGTTAGCTATATCATAGCACCATATTTCAATAAATGATGCTAGCATTTTGTTAGTTCATGCAAATATCATGCTAACATCATGTTAAATCATGCTAGTATTAGATTAATGTATGCTAGCATCATGCTAAGTCATGCTAAATTATGATAACATCATGCTAAGTTATAATATTCATATTTCTTACGACGATAGTACAGGCATTGGCCATGAGAGGTTTTGTCAGAAATATACCAGATGATTTCCTTCAGAAGACTGCATTCCATCCCTGACAGTTTGAGAAAACTGGTTGACACCGCTTACATTGAAATGTAAAGATTTGCTTTCATTTTCCTATGTAATAAAGTACATGTACAATTTGTTTAAAAAAATTGTATTAGAAATATGGACTTTATTACCCATTTTTATTTTTATGTAAAATGCAGGATTGGTGAATGGCAACCAATATATACAAATGTGATTCTAAGACAGACTAAGAAATTCAAATTTTGTTCGCACAGTATTTATTATGACAACTAAAATAAATATCCACCAGATGCAAACATGGGGGTTAAACTAAGTCTAAAATTGTACATTTTGTTAGATTTACAACTATTTTCCTTTCTCTTTGGCATTGTTACGGACAGGACGTTTGTGTAATGTAATTGTTTAAAGTAGGGGTTCTTCAGTGCTTTATGTCAGAAATGATACAGTTCTTTTGTTGCTGAAAATGAGGTATTCTTCTACTGAAGCCAACACAAAATAAAAAACAGTTACACATGTGGGCACACAAACACACAGAATAGCAAATTTCTGCAGTATAAGTACTGCTACCTTCAACAATTGCTAAAATGTGCAGTACACAACCAAAGCACTCAGAGCTGTTTTCCACAATGCAATGTGCACAATCTGACCTCTATTTCCTGTGTAATTAATGAATTTTAAGAAATATCAATGTTTTATTGATATCATAGCTTTCTAACATCTTTCATTTTTCTTGCTTTGGATTAAAGGCATTTTACATAAAATTCGATTAAAATACTAAACAATGAAATGTCTCTTCATGAATAAGTGCTGAACAAACATTTATGCATTTTTGCTTCATCATAGTAAGCAGTCTGCAGTGTATACCTCAGTGTAAAGTAAGCTATTCACACAGCACAGCCAATAACTCTGACTGCAATACATTCAAACACAATGCGAGCATTCACGAGTTCATTACATACTAATGAACTCGTGAATGCATATTTTTCAGGCTGACACCTGAACTAGGCGTTGATTGTACTCAGTGGGCGTGCACTAGACAGGCGTTAGGACCGCGCAGAGCGCCGGTAGGGAAACAGCACAGGCAGAACAGCTGCTGTAGCTGCAGACAAAGACACTAAGCGCAGCTCGATCCTGCGGCATCCACACCCACCCACACAGCAGTGCACTGTTACGCCGGTAAGTAAAAGACAGGCATACTTTTACCTAAGAAGACAAGCATGCTGTAAAGGTATAAACGTCTACGCTTTGGTGATGTTAGTATGTTGGTATTAAATGAGTTACTTTGTATGTTAAAATTGTTACACTTATGTAAATGTTGGTGGATAAACGCATGTGATTTTAGACAGACCTGATATATAAAATTTTGCCACTGAATATCAATAATTTATTGAAGATTTTACATTTTACAAACTAAAATAAAAAGTTGTTTAATTGCTTATAAGAAGCAATTTCTTAAACGTGAACAGGATTCATATTGGAATTAATTTTTACTTTCATTTTTGTTATAATTTGTAAAATTGTGATCAGAAACTCTGTTTGTATTGTATTGGAGTAGTGTCATACTGGACAATTAAAGGTAATCACACGGTGAACTGCAGGAGTTTTAAAATACAAAAAAATGCTAAGGGCATTTTATTTTGTTGGTAAACATAAAGGTCCTGTTGGAAACTGTGTTTGACAAAATAGTATGTCACATTAAATAGCAAAAGAAATTCCCCTTAGGATAATTTGGGATTGTTTCCTAATTATGCATCTCTAAAGATTATTACGTGTATTAGTGGCAAAGTTGAACAAAACTACTGTCACAGAGGGATTGTGTTTTGAAGTACTTTTGTTTAACACTTTGGTGTTTGTTTATGTGTGCTGTAGTAGACCCACCCTGAGTTTGCTGAATTTGCTGTAGTGTGGCATGTGCCAACGGGACACAATGGAACAGGCTTGCGTAGTGCGGTGGGTGGGTGTATAAGGAGAAGAGGGGCATACGGACTCGCCCTTGGAGACCATTTGCTTTCTCTATGACCAATTTCGTTTCACTCATTGTGTGTGATTCACTGAGTGATGTGTAAATGAACTATTAACAATGCAGCACAGGAGATGTGACATCAGAATTTATTACCTTCCAAAAACTCACAGTTTTAGCCTGTCATTTTGTAACATCTGTTTTAAACAAATAGAGAACAAAACTGTTTTGGTATTTCCCTATTTAAAAAAGTAATACCATCCTGGTATGATGGTTGATGGTTTGACTGTCAAAAGATACTGCTTTTCCACCAATAAGCATGGCTAAACGTTTTTGAAAAGGATTGGAGGTTTGTTATTTTGCATAAAAGCTGGATTATAATGTGGGCGATCTAGCTTTAAAGTAGGTCACCCAAAAAGGATAATTCTTAATTTACTCATCTTTCCAAACCTGTATGATTTCCTTTCTTCATTGAAGCACAAATGAAAATGTTTAGGCTGTTTTCTTTCCCATACAATGGAAGTGTATGGGGACTGGGGCCTGTCAAGTTTCATAGGTGACAAAATCTGTGTAAAAGTACCACAAAAGTAATCTATATAATTAACAGGCTATATTTAACCATACAACAGCTGTGGAAAAGACATTTTCATTGTATTGAAAATAAAAGTTCTGCTGGTTTGAACAGGATGAGGGTGAGTAAATGTAAAATTAATTTTCATTTTTAGGTGACCTGTTCTTTTAAATTATTATGTATGTATATATATATATGTATTAATGTTTTTAGCATCCTAATAGCAGCCGGGGTGCTCTCTATGCTGTCATGAAATAGAAGCATGACGCTACGTCTTGCTGGGTCAGTGGGTTGGGTGCTGTTGTATGAGTGTTTGTTTATTACTGTATTTGTTTATTACTAATACCAACGGACGTGTCTCAGGATTAGACATTAACAGACCTATCAACAAATGCAGAACATGGATGACCACCACAAACACGTTTATCTAAATGGGGACATTCTATAGACGCCTATTGTTTTTAATAAACAGTTAGTTATTAACATTATAACCTAATGCTATCCCACACTCTAACCTTATGTGAAAACAATCTGCATTTTTACAATAATTTTTATTTTGCTTTTTTTTTAGCTTTTTCACAAATAAGGACATCCCCAAAAGGATGTTTTGCTCAGATTTTGTCAGGTTTCGATGACTTTTAGATACAAATTTGTCCCCAGTATATACCCCCCCCAAACACCCAAATGGGTGTTGTCTTAACATATTCATAAGCCTATAAGCATTTAAACTTTGGTTTGTGCTTTAATGTCACGCGTAAGTATGTGCATTTGTGTGTGTGTCACTTTTAAATTCTTACAGCTTTATATGTTTGTGATGTCCTATGTGTCTTTGTTTTCTGCTTTCTTAGTATGTTAATGTGTGTATTGTGTGTGTTCAAGGTGAGACGATGAGAGGTTCTAGCCAGACCTTAATTGGAAAAGCTGCTCTAATCCCCACTGGCAGTCACACTGGACACAGGTCCAGGTCTAAAAACCACAGGCCAGCATTTGACAAAGACAAATAATGCAGCACCACTAGTGCTGCTAGCCACTAGAAATCGTGGCTTCTAAAATGTTGGAAACATTTTACAAACCATTTTTTTTTTAATCTGTTCTGGTTATTTTATTATTAGTGGTGCTTGCTAAGGTAAGTACTATTTCAACTGTTGCCCTTACTAACTTGTTTAATGTTTTGAAGGGAACATTTTAAGACATTTATTATAAAATTAGAAAAACTAGGGGGTCAATCTTGCCCTGAAAGCAACTTTCACCAGAACACCTCTTAGGCCAGAAAGGTATAAATCTATTTTGTAACATTTGTTTAAATCTAGATCATTTGAATCTCTGCGGTAGAGAAAACATCTTTTTCCTTCTCTGTTTCTTTAGTGCAGTGTTCGTTATATTTGGATGGGTGTCAGGAAGTAAAGCATACTGACTAGCAACAATCTCTCTTTTAGAAATCCTATCATTACAGGCTAGAAATAGAGGAGGTTAGGCTTTGGGTGCTGATTAAAGAGCTAACTGGAGTGTCGTCGGGCAAGGTAGAACTGACAAGTGTTTATTGGATTCCTCTAAATAAATCAATAGATAAGAAAGCACTTTAGCTGTTTGACCAGTCCTAAAGGATCTTAATATGTCACCTTTAACCTTTAACATCGCCCAATAGTCTTGTGCTCAAAACCTTTTAGGTTGTCTATAATATCTGTTTTAAATTAAATGCCAATGAGATTAAATGGAGAAACACTGACATCTCATGCCACTCAGATCTTTTATAGTAATTTTAGATTTCATTCAAGCAGTTTGCAGCTTGCAGAGTGTCACAATAGTGACGTGCGCTGTGGTATAAGGGGGCTCATTCTAAAGAGTATTTGTTTGAACAAAAACCTGTGTAGTGCAGAACAACTTGTTTTTGGTCCATTTTCCAAAAGAGAAGGACTATAAATATAATATTGCCTCAAAGATAACACACATGCAAAGTTGACCTTTCTAAGTCAAACCAAAATAAAACTAAACCTAAATAGAAGTGTGCTCTGTTTTGTTTGTATACTGTCTTCATACACTGTCTCTATATCAATCAAAAGTTAATGTTATTCTAAGAAATAAAAATTTGTGTGTGTTTATGTACAGTATGTGGATTGTGGTAAAAGTATGCATGTAGAATTAATTGACTAGTATGGAATCTTTGACGGCAGATTTTTCTCAAACACACATCTCTGTTAAAATTCTACACATCCCTTATGCCTTCCATATTTGTTTACTAAATATATTTGAATAATTTGATAACATTTTTAGCTATCAATAGGAATGTAGTAGGTACTCTGGTTTTAATACATTTTACTATATTTAAAACTATTCCACAGAATTCTGCAGATTATATTCTAAATCACTTTGGGCATAGGCATTAATGTCAACATCCACAGCCACATGATTTGACTAACTTAGGGGGAAGAAAACCCAGATACAAGATTGTAATATTCTTATAATGTGAGAGACTGTGAGGTGAGCCACTGTGAAGTTAAGTTTTATGTCCTTACACATGCTTAATCATTTTGTCTTCAAATATAGTTGATATTGATACAGTTTCAAATACGGTGAAAAGCTACAGTTGAAAGAGACAGTTACAACCTTCTTATGCTTTGCTTCTTTCACTTTTATTCTTTCATTCTTTCCCTTTTCTTTTGAGGAGAGTAGAGAGAGTTCTGTTTAAAAAGAGCAGCTGTGTTTTAGAAGTTCTGGCACTGATCCACTGGAATTCTGTGCCCAGGCCATTACTGCTTTCCTCTCAGTCTGGACTTTAATCAGAGAGAAAGAGAAAAGTGGGACAAAGAAAAAAAGCTGTAGTTGGTTTCGCATGGTATCTACGTTTTTTTTTTATTTATGATGATTAGCTGTTGTAGAGGTTTAATTAGATTCTCGTTCTGTGGTGGACCTTGTTTAAACCTGTTTGACATTTGTAAGCTAGCTGGTTAGGAATGGTAGACAGACCACTTTGAACCAGAAACTAAGCAGCTACCGTCTAATTGCCATAAACTGATATGGCCTGGTTTTTCCTGCAGAGATAATCTGAAACATCTCTGTTTAACTTTCTCCAAAATCACCTGAAATCTTATTAAATAAAAAAACTGACCAATGCCATTTAATTATGCAAATCACCTGCAAATACTAAAGGGGTTAACCAGCAGTATAAAATGCACTTCAAAACAACATTATCTTAGAATCTTTCTCGTTCATATTTAATTCTTTTATCGGACTGTTGGAAGTAATTCATTGCTGCGTTCCAGGATGGCTACTTTCTGCTTGTTTTGCGCAGGTCCCATAGAACCACCGGATTCCCACGAGCACAGTATTGTCTGCCTAGGCCTCGCCCACACTGAGGCATCTCTCTCCGGGTCCAGTTGCCTGCACTGTGAAGATTTTTCAGAAGCCCATGGGTACGCGCACATTCCCCCGTCAAGGAAGACGTCGCAGCACACTTATGTCCCTCATCCTCTTCTCTGGAGGTGGGTCTTACGCTGGTGTGAGAACCATGCAGATTTACTGCTTACGTTGCCAACAAGGTCTACTGCTCGTCTGTTGAGACTCTGCCTTACAAATCAAGGTGATTCTTCAGGTCTTTCAGGCTAAGCCCCTGAAGACTTTAAACAACGACGGCTCTGACCTAGAGGCATTTAGAGACCTGAGGGCAGTGACAGACTTTGCACTAATGGCCATGAATAGGATGGCACAAGTCATAGGCTGTAGCATGAGCTTTAAGGGGTCCTCCATCACCACCTATGGCTCAATCTCACTGATTTGAAGGAGGCAGACAGGAAAGCCCTCATTAATGCTCCGGTGTCTCACTCTGGTCCCTTAGGTGATGCTGTAGAGACAATCATGGTTTAGAAGTGTGCTTGTGGCATGAGTCATTTCATGCCTAGGTGCACCACTTTCCAGTCCATGATGCGCTCCCTCTCGTCTTCTGCCCCACGCTCATCCCAGGTAACACTGACGCAGTCTTCTGCTGCTTCAGCTGCTCGAGCCAAGCCCACAGTTCAGCAGACAGAGTGAAAAGGCCCCTCTAAGAAGCACCATGGCTCCAGGAGAAACTCCCAGCTGGACTATGATTCTTTGTCGGGGCCCAAGCAGAGCTCCTGATGGGATCGACCAGAGGAGGAGAGCACTCAACAACAGTGTTATGCAGTTGGGGTAGGCAGCTGCTCTCAGTACAGTGTCCCGCCATCTTGCACTGCCCTGCTAGAGGGGACCCCTGTCTGGGGGGAGTGGCTGAATTAGACCTGGTTCAATGGTGTGTTCTCATCATCATTTCAGTTTAGGACACCCTGATTCTGAGATGATTCTAAACCTCCTTGCGAAAGGTGCGATAGAAATTGTCCCTCCGAGTGAGAGAGAGGGCGGCTTCTACGGTCGCTATTTTGTAGTGCTAAAGAAAGGTGGCAGGCTCCATCCTATTCTGGATCCCATTTGTGGGATGTTCTCATCAGCCCTTAAGACTGGTTATTCGACAGCTTCAGACCCTGGGGCTAAGAGTGAACGTGCAAAAGAGCATGTAGCTCCGAAGCTAAGTGCTCCCAAGTGCGTTTAGACTTAGTAGCTATGCAAGCCTGTCTGTCTATGGAGCACATGCAGTGGCCACTCGGTCACCTTAAGGGAGTTTCAAAGACTCCTGGGTCTGATTGTTGTCTGAATGCCACTTTGGCCTTCCTTTCATGCAGCCCCTGCAGTTGTGGCTGAATGTTCACGTTCCATGGAGAGCATGGATCTGTGGCAGTGTGAAATGGTGATTAAGCTGCATGGAAGCTCCGAACCCATGGCATGACCCTGGTCTGTACAATCAGGGTGTGCCATTGGTCTTGATAACCAAGCCAAAAGTGGTTACAATGGATGTGTCGACCACAGGCTGGAGAACAGTCTGTAAAGGGAATCCTGTTTCGGGCCCCTTGTCAGAGAAGAGGGCTTGGCACATAAACGTTAAGTGAGAGTGTTTTTTCTGGCCCTTAGAGTGTTTCTACCTCAATTGGAGAATCATCATGTGCTTATATGCACAAACAATATGTCTGTGGTATCATACATAAACCACCAGAGCTCTGTTTAAAATGTCAGCAAGCACTTCCTATTGTTTAGAGCAGCCCAAATCCCTGGCTACTTGAATCATGGGGTGGACATGCTCTTGAGGGACGGAACTCCCTATGAGGAGTGGAGGCTTCAACCCAGCTCAGTGCAGCTGATCTGGGATCAGTTCAGGAAAGCAGAGGTGGATCTGTTTGCGACAGCCTACAACATGCACTGTACAGTGTTATGCAAAATCTGACAGGAGGGAGTATTAATAACCCTGGTCTCACTGAACTGGACAAACCAGCCCTGGTTTCCTGACCTGACAGGGCATCTAATGCCCCCCCACATTGCCGATTCCCCCTGAGAAGGGACCTGCTCTCTCTGACCAAACAGCTTGATATGGCATCCAACCTGGAGCTGTGGAATCTCCATGTTTGGCTAGTTCAGGGGGAGTAGTGTTGTCGCGCCATGTGCTTGACATCTGAGTCTTGGGCACCTTATACCATGCATCTGTATGTGCTGAAATGGGCATTTTTTGTCAGATGGTGTAAGGATCATAATACATACCCGGAGCGCTGTCCTGTTTCTGACATTCTGGCTTTTCTGCAGCACAGACTGCATGCGGGCAGCTCAGTGTCCACATTAAATATTTATGTGGCCGCTATAGTCTTCTCTTGTTCACCTATTAATTAGTTGATAGCATGAATTGGTGGTCAGGTTTTTGAGGGGCACGAGGTGGCTGCATCCTCCTCGGCATTAGTGCTAGGACACTTGTGAACCCCCCCATTTGAACTGCTGGATTCATGCCTTTTAGAGAAGCTCTGCTTCTCGCTCTGGCATCTGGCAAATGTATGGGCACCTTGAGGACATACCCCGGCCAGGGATACAGAAGGACTCTGGCCATGCCAGGGGTGAACTTAATACAAGATGGGGCCACAGAAAGGGCCTGAAGATGACAGACTCTTTAAGGAAGAGATGGCTAGCAGAAATACCATCCCGATAGTGAGAAATTTCAATGAGACCTCTTCCAGGGCTTCAAAAGGAGTTTTTGAAAGGTCCTCTAGAACCACTGCCAAATTCCAAGAAGGCACTCTAGGGCATACCGGAGGCCTCCGCCTCTGCGTACCCCTGAGGAAACATGTTACTAGTGGGTTTCTCCCCAAAGACTGCTCGCCCAGAAGGGGAAGATAAGCAGCAATAGTAGCCACGTAAACCTTCAGAGTGAAGGAGGGTAACACTGTGGCAAACCGATCTTGTAGAAACTCCAGCACTGGACCAACAGGGCAGTTAACTGGGTCTAACTGATGGTCATCACACCATGAGATTAAAAGATGCCACTTAGCAGTGTATGATGTCCTTGTGGAGGGAGCTCTGGACTGGAGTATGGCCTTCACTACCTCTATAGAAAGACAGGAAGCTATGAGTTGTGCCCCCTCAGAGGCCATACCCTCAGCTTCCACAAATCAGGATGGGGGTGAAAGATGGTACTCCCCATCTGGGAGAGGAGATCCTGTCAGACAGGACTCTCCCATGGTGAGTCTTCGAGTAGTGCTACCTGGTCCGCAAACCATGGCTGGCCCGGCCAGTATGGGGCTACTAATAAGAGACAAACATCTTGGCAAAATCTCTCCAGCACTCCCAGGAGCACAGCAGTTGGGTGGAAGGCGTACAGATGAAGCCTTGGCCACCTCTGTACCATGGCATCCAGCCTCAGTGAAGTTGGGTGCATGAGGGAGAACCACAGGGGACATTTTGAGGTCTCTTGAGATGCAAACAAGTTTACCTGGGCTCAACTGAACTTCTTCCAGATCTGCTTCACTACCTTGGTGTGGAGCTTCCATTACCCGGGCCTCAGCCCCTGCCTTGACATGATGTCTGCTCCCTGATTGAGGTGCCCAGGGATGTACGCTTCCCACAGGGAGAGCAGTTTTCCCTGGGCCCACAGAAGGCTTTGGTGTGCCAGCCTGTAAAAGTGTGCAAATGCAAACCCCCTGCCGGTTTATGTAAGAGACCACTGACATGTTGTCTGTGCAAACTAGCTCATGATGGCCTCTTAGGTCTGGGAGAAAATGCTTCAATGCTAGAAACACGGCCAGCATCTCCAGGCAATTTATATGCCACATGACATAAAAAATGTGTCTTCCCAAAGACCCTGGGCGGAGCGGCCACTCATGACCGCCCCCCAGCCCCTGAGGGAGGCATCCGTCATTAGCGTTACACAACGACAAGTAGCCCCCAACACAGGGCCTTGTGACAGGAACCAAAGTTTCTTCCACATGTCTAAGGCCTGTAAGCCTAGCCGCGTGAACGGAACTGAAACGGGTTGCCCCTCGGGGAAAACCCATTGTTTCTGAGCCACCACTGCAAGGGTTTCATGTACAGGCCAAAAGGTATCAGAAAGTATATGAAAGTATGTTTCTTTTAGATCTATTGTGACAAACCAGTTCTCAGACCTGATCTGAGACATGACTTGCTTGAGCGTGAGAATTTTGAACTTGAGTCGCATGGCTGAGCAGTTCAACAGATGCAGATATAGAATCGGATGCAAACCCCCATCCTTCTTTGGACAGATGAAGTATCAGCTGTAAAACCCTGACTCTCTGTCGCTAGGAAGGACCATCTTGATGGCCTCCTTTCTCAAAAGACTGTCTACTGCTTGTTCCATGACCAGAGCCTGCTCTGGGCCCACCAGAGTGGAAAAACCCATTATATAGAGGCAGACGAGACCCCAATTGAATCTTGTAACCTCTTTCTACCGTGTGCAGGACCCATTGTAACCAATTTGGAAGAAGCTTAAATGCAGCCAGATAGTGTACTAAGGGAATCAGTCTCTTGGGTCTTACCTCTGGTGTGCTTAGAGCAGTTTTGGGGCCCTAAAACGGAGGACCGGCAAGGAACAGACAATCTAGCTGCTCCTGAGACCTCCTTGGTGGTAGGGAGCCTTGCAGAACCGTTACATTTCCAGGCGGAAACTGAGAGTTGGGATGCTGCAGACCACTGTGCTCTAAAGCACCGGGGGTGACAGGGTTAACAAAACGATCTCCTGAGGGCACTGAGGAGAGACGGGTACCGTATGCTGAGGTGCAAACCGGTCTTCCCCAGAGGGGCCTGCCCTCACAAATCCTGATGCTCTTTTGTCTGATTTTCTTGACCGGAGCCTTCCTGTTGATAATGACAGTCGTCAGATTCATCATCTCTCTGGAAGACGTCGACCAGGAGCGCTGCCTCGACTTATGTTTCTGCTGCATTTTTGGACTTCTCTGTGTTAGGAGCTTGCGAGGAAGAAAATGCTGGAACGCAGCTGCTTGTTTCTTGGCCTCCTGGAATCTGTCAACGACTATTTACAGCATCACCGAACAATCCTGAGTAGGACAGGGTCAGCCATAGATGCCTTTCGGTGGCCACCAGAGCTCCCATGGACCGTTCAATCGCTCTGGCGGTCTCCTTGGTGGCCCGAAGTGAAAGATTTGTGGACTGACAGCTCTACGATATCATCGTTTTAATCTCTTCTCCCTCATCCATCTCTTTTAGCAGGTCAGGTTGATATGCCTGCAACACCGACGCGGTGCGCAAGCAAGTGCCAACCTGACCCGCTGTGTATGCTTTACCTACCAAAGCCAAAAAAGTCCCAAGCGGCTTGGTTGGTAATACTGGGGCCTTGCGGGACGATGCTTCGCCGGACGAGAGATAGCTTGCAAGCATCTCTTCAACCCAAGGAATCGTCCCTTAACCACGCTCTTTAAGTCCCACAATGTTAACATAGTGAGAGACATTGGGATTCAAGAGGCGGGCCAAATACAGTTTATTCCATGATTTGGACACCTCGGTGTGCAGATCAGGAAAGAACGGCAGGCCCCGTGGGGGCAGTGACTTAGAGTGCAGGAATAGCTCATCAAGCTTTTCAAACAGGATGGACTGTGGTGGCAAGGCCACAGACTCATCTCTGTCAGTACCCTCTTCATCCCATTCTCAGAGGAAGATAAGTGGAGCACCGAGCACTCTTCCGGGGTGGAAGAAACTGCTTCAGAACGTGCTTCCAATCCATGATAAAGAGAGTGCTAGATCTGGCAGCTGAGGAAAGAGAAAAGGACATGCCTGTTTCTATTCCCTCTGCCACATCCAATTGCAAACCCCACAGTTTGGGTCCCACAGAAGCATTCCTAAAGTGTTTCGACGCAGCTTGATGTTCTGAAAGGGAATTTCCTCTCTTTATACTATTTTAAACTTTTAGACTAGGCTTTCTAAAGCCAACAAAGTATGTTTAAAAACTTTAATCCTCTGGTTTATAAATTAAATGTAAATAAATTTTTATTTAGGGTTTTTAGTTAAGATTTTTAGGGTTATTTTAACATAATATACCCATATTTTCAAGGGAAGTTTTGTTTGTCTTATTTATTATTATTTTGGAACTTATTTTGGATTATTATTTGGAAATGTACATATGTGTAAAATATAAACTTTCAAGTACTGTAGCTGCTGGCTGCTTTTTATCAAATGTGGAGACATCTAGAACAGCCTCTGTCCTTGTCCCCACCCAACAATGTGCTTAACATCCCTCTCTCTCTATCTGTCTGTCTCTCTCTCTTTCTCTCTCTCTCTACAGTTTAATAAACACCCATATGTATTCACACATGATTGCTTCTGCATTTAATGTTTACAAAAAAAGGTAACTTAAGGCAGAGAAGCATTGCTTGTCAAGGCCAGGGAAAAACATTTCTTAGATTCAATAAGATTGTATATACCCACTGAACGAATGTATAAGCTGATTATTGTCATAATTTCTGCTGATCAGGTACCACAAAATATGTATATTTAATGAGAATTAATTATACATATTTTCTGTTAAGCTGAATCAACTAATCCTGAATGAAATAGTGTTTTAAATTACACAGTTTCATTGACATAGCCCTCAATTCATTACAGTATTAAAACAAATGAATAGAAGAAAAACAAATGACCAAGTAGGCAAGCCAACAGGATGATAGTGGCAAGGAACCTCCTATGATGTATAGATGGGAATAAAACTAGGGAGAAATCAGGTCCACAAGTTTTCCTTGTCTTTTTAAAGCTGCAATCTGTAACTTGATTAAAAATGGAGAGCTTAGTGATTTAAAACTGTTGGGTCTGATTTTGTGACAAGTGTCAGGCACTAAGTTACAAACAGGGATGGCAACAAAGGCCTAACATTTCTCTTCACACTGCTATGGGTGCAGGAAATAAAACTTGAAGAATCTAACTGAGCTGGAGGTTAGGTAAATATATTTTTGGAAGATTGGTAAAGAAGTCAATCACATTCCCACTGCTTCTCGGTGACCCAGGTCATGGCTGTTATCATCGTAAGTTGGAAATGACGATGAGCATCTAGCTGAAACAAGAACTGGGTCAGGTTGAAATGGAGCTGGGTTGGTTTGCCTCAGGGGTCATCCCATCCTATCCTGCTGACTACAGAACCTTGGACGTTAATGACAGACAGACTTATAGCAGAATCATTATATCTGTTTATATGGGAAGTGTCCCCAGTTCTAGTTTACTTATTTAATGCAGCTTTACAATCCCTTAAGGTATTTAAGTCATAAAACTATATGACTGTTTAGTGTAGATTAAAGAGATGGGTCTGACAGAATGTATCTCCTGGGCCACACTGGGAAGACTGTTCCAAAGTTTAGGGGCCAAGTATAAAAAGGATCTATCGCCCGCCCTTGATTTTGAAATTCTGGTCTGAATTTTGAGATTGCAGTGAATGTGAAGGACTGTAATAAAACAGGAGCTTGCTTGGGTACTAAGGAGCTAAACCATTTAGGGCCTTCTAAGTAATTAGTAGAATTTTGAAGTTATATAATGCTTAATAGGCAGTCAGTGCAGTGTTGACAGAACTTGGCTAATATGGTCATTTATTATACTGGGCTAATATGGACACTTTAGACTGCTACAGCTGGAATTTATGTACTAAACCTGCAGGGCAACCACCCAGTAGGGCATTAAATAATCTGAAGTGAAGTAAAAGTGACATATTTGTCAGATATGGTAGCCCATATCCGAAATGTGACTTTTGCATTTAACCTATCACTGGTTAGGAGTGAACACACACCCAGAGCAGCCTGGGGAGCAATTAGGTGTTAGTCTACTAAGGGGTTATTGTCACGGATTGGCCAGGTTCTTCCACCTCACTCACACAGCGATCACAGTCACCTGAGTATTAATCAGACGCACCTGCAGCCAATCACCAGTCACACATAAAAGCACACACCACACACCAGTCATT
>JAZGTJ010002514.1:0-21629 GCA_036877575.1 Botia almorhae
ACCTGCTCCTAAATAAGTTTCGGGTACGTTTTGCTTAATTTAGTTACAATACAATACTCTTCTATTGTACATCACTAACCTGCTCTGTACTTGTACAGGTAGAGAATACGGCAGATGAATTTGCCCTTTACCTAGTCCACGAATCCGGAGGTCAGATTTTTCATTTTTAAATGAACATTTTTAAATGAGAGTTTAACTCAGTCTGCAGACTTCTAAGATATTGTTTCTCATGTCCTCAGAAAGAAGAAAACTTAAAGACACAGAACACCCTCTGGTATCTCGTCTGCTGCATGGTCCATGTGAAAAAATCTCCAGAATATTTATTCTGGAAAAAGACCTCGCTGAAGAGATTACGCACGATGTGAGTATAATTGTGCCCTTTAAGGTTTAGAACGGATTTTTTAAAACATATTTAAAATATTTAAAATATATGTTTAAATATATTTATATCGCAGACTCTGTTTCATTTTTGTTCATATTCAGAACAATTATTGCATAAACATTAAATCAGGGACTGAAAGTTTTACATTATTTTATAATTTAATGTAATATGTTTTTCAGGTTGCACAGTATATCAAGTTTGAAATGCCTGTTTTGGACAGTTTCATTAAGAAGTTAAAAGAGGAGGAGGAGAGAGAGATTTTAAAACTGACCAGAAAGTAAGAACATTAATTTTACTACATTGCCCAAGACACACACACACACACATTCTGATTCATTAATCTGAACTTTGTTGTGCTGGTTCTTTTACAGATACAGTGTAATCAGGTTGATGATATTGCAGAAGTTGGATGGCATCACTCAAGCAAATCATGTGTGAGACAATGTGCTGACAGATTCATGAGGTCATGAGAATCTTCTTGTTCATTGGTCAACAACAGAGACGCATAGGATTGATAGCTTTAGGTTTTTTGTTTATGGTGAAGACATCAGTGCAATAACTAGTGTATGAAGACCACTGCGCACACTATATATTGGTCACTGTATTTTTACCCACAATTCTCAGGCATTACAAATGACCTAGAATGTTATTTTATGATGACTTATACTCCATGTTTTTAAAAGGCAACCTATTGTATTTTTTGTACATTTTTGTTGAACTTAGATAATGTAGAATATACTCTTGATATTGTTTCTACTGTAACATTTTTACAAATATAAGTAATGTATAAAAAGCGTTTATATGATCTTAAATATTGTATTTGGCTCTTTCTATGTAATATGAAATATGAAATTCATGACACTCTAAATAAATAGTGGCACATTTTGGACCATATAAAAGCCAGTATGACATCATGTTTAATTGTTTAATGTACTGCGCTGCAGCGCATTGCCAAGGCACTTTTTAAATGTCCATAACCTTTATTTTCATGATCTCAAATCATTGTTTTAAATCATTGTTTTAGTGCTTTGGATAAATGCTGTGTGCCATTTCCCCTCGTGTTCACAACAGGAATTTTTATTGTTCTTGGAGAGACTCTTACACTCAGCCAGTTCCCACAACTATAAAAGGCAATATGTTGTTGAACTAAGACATGAAGTCAGAGTCTTCTGGCCTGAGTGTCAGTGTTACATGCTGTGAGGCATCATGGGAATTAAGAACACTACACTACATGAGGTAGTTCCCTTTTCCTGGACAAGTAGTATTAACAGAAAACTAAACTGTGCTTGTGTCCTTTATGCAGCATAACAATATTTCATATGACTGATAATCATATTTCATAATCATATTCCAAGTATTATTTTTATCTATGTACATTTG
This sequence comes from Botia almorhae, assembly GCA_036877575.1. Taxonomy (NCBI): domain Eukaryota; kingdom Metazoa; phylum Chordata; class Actinopteri; order Cypriniformes; family Botiidae; genus Botia; species Botia almorhae. The sequence goes on from JAZGTJ010002514.1 coordinate 1,763, forward strand.
AACAACTTGACTTTTGTACTTTGTACATTCAGCGTCTTTAGGTCCATTGGCATTAGGACATGCTGAAATAAAATGAGGTGACTTAAGCCTTTGGAAAACTTGTATTTAGAAAATCACTTTGCCTACTAAAACCGTTTCTAGAAAAAAATAAATGTAATGAAAACTGGTTTTAGAAAATATTGATTTGTGAGTTAAGGTGGATATGTGCACATTTAAAAAAACATTTACTGAATGTATGTATTTTGTACAAATATTAATTTTTTTTCGTGATCTGTGAAAAACATTGAGATTTTTATTAAACACATTTTATTTTCTTACAGTTATTTAACTGTTTGATCGTTTAAATAAATTAAGAGTATTTTCTTGTTAAATTTGAGAAGACTGATAAATGAGCACTACAGATTTTCTTTATAATAATGGGCTTGGTCACATGGTTAAGATAATGTCATTTATTGTAGATATATTGTTATACAGTGAACCATACAAATAAAAAATAACTATTGAGATTTACGTAAAACGCTGGCGTTTGATACACGATATCGACCTGGTATCACAGAATGTGTTTCAGTCCAGACCAGTAGGTGGCAGTGTGGCGCTTTTGGGTAGTTTCGCATCCCCAGTAAATCTTTTGAGGAAAAGGATGAAACAGGAAGTCCTCCGGATTACATTTATTTTATATAGTAAAATACTGGCAAAAGAGTTTGCCTACAGATTGAAGATTGAAAAGCTTTAGAATATGTTATAATGTATAGCACAGATGAAAATCATATTACGAGATTACGGTAATGTTACTAAAAAATGTAAGAAGAGGGAATACAGAAGGATTTCTAAAAATAGGAGATGAACAGATGGAATAAACACTGTTATTGATTTTACATGAGACTACAATTGAAAAAAGAATATAATTAGAAATGAAGCCGTGCTATTACACCCCCAGTTTAGTAGATGGCGGTATGCACCTCTCATGATAATCTACAAAAACAAGCTCATCTAATCCTTTGCACGTGAAAAAAGTTTTTTTGTTTATGATCAGTCGCTGCTGTCAGTCGCTTTAATGGTGAGTAAATATACAATTTTTTGCTGTTTGTTTTATTTACTATCAAAATTAACAATGACAAATTTGTAATCGGACTCTGAAAAGTTTAAACGCCGTTCATTTCAGTCTGTATACAGAAATGTGTAATATTGCATTTGTAATGTACTGCTGGTTTAGTTTAAGAACTGTGGTCACGGTAATGCACACAATGTATTTCCATGTAACAACAGATGTAATCAGATTGTGACAGAGACCTTAATATCTGTCATTGTTTGTTATAGTCCCGGTCCGGCGTTAAAAGGATTCACCTTTAAGTCTCAATAAGAATTATGCTACAACTCATCGTCTAAAGCTGATGTTTAAACAGCGGGATAGACTTGGAAAGTCAAAGGTTTCGCAATAATGGAGGGAGATTTGCCTTCCGCTCAGACCCTCATGCAAATTAAAGTGGAAGATGAAATAATCTCCGCGTTTTCTTCCAATAACCAAGAACCCTCGCTGGACTTTACGAGTGGATGCTTAAAAATTGAAAATGACAACATATTGACTTTAAAATCAGAGTTAATTCAGTCAGACATTCAACCTGCACGTGTGAAAAATGATCTAGATGTCTTCTCGTGGTGTCTGGCTGATAATAAAGAGTTTTTAAACGTTGATCTGCAGATTAAAAAGGAAGCATTTGATAACTTCCCCGCTGGCCTCATTCCTCCGGTTGAAACGGAAGAAGAGTTTGAAATCACAAGGAACACAGACTGTTCTGTAGATAAAACTCTAAACACAGCAAAATCTGTATGCAGAAGACGTTCTGGAGCATCAAGGAGAGGAGATTACTGCTCAAGCAAGCAGGACGAGACCAGACCAGCAGCTAAGAGAAATGCTGATGCGTCAAGCAAAGCCACTGGACATTTGACCCACAAACGACACAAAAAAGAGCTGTTTAGTTGTGACACGTGTGGGAAAGAGTTCAGCCAATCGGCCCTTCTTACGGACCATGTTAAAATTCACCGAAGACAGAAGCCGTACACATGCGACCAGTGTGAAATGAAGTTCGCGAAACCTTCTTATTTGAAAATACACTTGCGTAGACATGCTGGTGACAGGCCATTTCCATGCGACTGGTGTGACAAGAGGTTTTTTGATATATATGATCTAAGGGTGCACCAGAGAGATCACACAGGAGAGAGACCCTATATGTGCTCTGAATGTGGAAAGGGTTTTAAACGCGTTTACACGCTTAACAAACATAAACGGACTCACTCCAAGGAGAAACCTTTCCAGTGCTCTGTGTGTGGCAAAGCGTACAAATATGGATACAGTTACAGGTTACATATGAAAGATCATCTTGATTAGAGTTGATTAGAGGATATTGTTGTTAACGGTTTAACTGGAATCATTTTTTTTTCTTAAGATAAGAATTTTACTCCATTTTAAAGATTTGTGTTGTATTATTTATTAAACAGAACAAGTGCTCTTTTTAACTACCCTATTTTTTTATCTAAGCTTTATTTGGGGTAGTTTGAATAAATGATTGACACAATCCAGTCCTCATGAATATGATGTATTCCTCTAGTCTTGAAGAATGTACAGCTTGGAATTAATACCCAATAAAGTGGCCTTATAATACGCCTAATAAGTGTGTGTGTGTGCGTGCGTGTGTGCGTGCGTGCGTGGGTGCTTGTTTTTTCTATCACTGTAGGGACCACATGTCCCCACGAGGATGGTAACAGTCACACACACCGACATTGTGGGGACAAGCCAGCGGTCCCCATGAGAGAAACTGATTATGAAACATACTAAATGATGCTTTTTTAAGTAAAATAGCAGAAAGGTTTCTGTGAGGGTAAAGGTGAGGGTTAGGGGATAGAATATACAGTTTGTACAGTATGTACAGTAAAAGTAATATCTATGGCCTATAAGGCATAAAAACGTGTGTACACACACACACACACACACACGTTTCTCCACTAGAGGGAGGCTAAACCCTGCACACTTCTAACTGCTTCTGAAATTCTGTTAAAAAGTTTTGCTGTGTTAAGCCATGACAATTCACAGTCATGAAAGTGAGGTTAGATAAAACTTTTAAAAACTCTCTTTTAATTCCATTTAAAGTTGTGAAGTTGCAACGCCCCAAACTAAGTTATATACCGCGCGTGACATTTACAGAAACATACGGATATCAACAATTAATGCATTGCTCGTACATGCTTGTGAACAAAATGTGTGTTTTCTGTGTTTTACGTTGTTTTCAGGAATGTATAGAATTATAGAGGGATATGCAGATGAGGTTGCTTCCCTAAATTCACAATGTGAGAGATCCAACAATTTTGGGCCAGAATGTAGCGGTTCCCCTGTTTTCTACAGTATTTTAGGATCAATAATTCATCGATAGATAAAGTGTTACAGACATCTGACCCATAAACCCATAAGGACGAGAATCTTAACAATGCCACAAGGTGGAGCACAACTCAGTGTGCGACTGTCTAGGCAGCAAACGCTACCTCAGGTGAGTCAATCAAAAGTTAAAATACTGTATGAGGATTTAAGAAACATATTACAGTCATCAGTTCTCTGTGGAAAACCAGTGTTCATTTTAATGCTAAGCCCAGATGTGCTTTGTCTTTACCAGTCTTTTACTAGTTTTTAGCATGCTTTAAAGAAATTAAGTGATTTGCCTGGGAACAGTTTTTGGTTCGTCGCTCCATAATCTCACCCCTGTTGTTAAACAAACAAACAAACAAACCCATTTGCTTATATTACCCTGTTGGCTTCCTGGAGGTGTCTCATTTCACATATAACCCCAAGTATTTAAATGATTCAGCCGTGTGAACTGGTTTAATTGAGGGGGTAATATTCTTTAATTATGTAAATATATTAGGATACTGCTTTACATTAAAAAGTACACTGTGACGTAATACAGTTTCTTTGTTAACCTGGTTTCTCTTTTGTATGTACTATACTTTTGCGAATCTTTCCTTTTATATATGTTATATGTAATTTTATATACTTACATATGTGTGCTATCTAAAACCGTGCGTTAAGCACTCTATATTAATTCAGTGATAAATTAATACACGTTCCGTCCAAATTAGCTAGTTAGCCAATAATCAACAGGTTGTCACTACGTACAAGCCCATATGTTAAACAACGCGCATTGATTGGCTGTTTGGGTCAGTGACGCGATCAGACGTCGTATGAATATTCAAGATGTTCCTTGCTCTTACAGTGCAAATAAAGCGAGATAACGGGCCGACAACAGCGGGCTAAAACTTTTTATTCTGACATGTTGAAGCCATGACTTGTGTGCAAGTATAAACCTGGGACAGGGATCCCAGCGAATGATCAGGGTCTGTGCTGGAAGAAGAGAGAGAAGCGCTCAGTTTTTGGGTGTGGAAAACCGGACGGCGCATTCACTGTAGACTCAGAACAAAGTCTGTCTTTCCCCAAAAGTTACAGTGGAAAAGTTACAACATGAGCTTGTTGTCCGCAATAGACAGCAGCACCTCAATGTACCAGCCTGCACAGCTTCTAAACTGGGTTTACCTTTCTTTACAAGACACACATCAGACGAGCGCTTTCGATGCCTTCCGACCCGAGCCCAACTCTTCCCATCCGGACCTGAACTACAGCAAAACCCCTGCCAGTGACCTGAGCTCCTCTCTCAACTCCAACTATCTCAACAATCTCTTCCAGCTGCAAAGGAATGAGGTAACTCGTCTTCTCTCCTCCTACACATTGCATTTAGTCTGGAAAGAAGTTTACGGAGATAACGGTCCCGCAGTCTGGAATAAGATTTATTATGTAGAGCGCGGTTCTACGTACAGCGTGCGAACTGCATCAGCGTCTAATTTTGCGCGTTTTCAACTCTTAGTAAATTGCACCGTTGGTTAATGCGCATTTTTACAGGAAACTTGTGATGTCATACTTCTTGTTTTAAGTTCTTTAACTCGTCATATTGTTTTCGTTTATATTGTTTATATTTCGTTTATACACACTGAAGAGTTTTACTTTTAGTTTCATGGTGTATTTTGTTATGCTAGGCGAAGAATGAATCACTCCGAGCCGTACTAAATCGCATTGCGCGCTTCAATAGGAAATAATGTTATTGTGATCAGCACAGTTTTGCACGCAGATTATGTTCTGTAACAGCACGTGGACAGCCAACTTAAGTTGTCATCCATTAAATAATCTTGTTTCGATTATAAGATTGCATGCATTTTATTTGCCAGCCGCCTAATTTGAACAAGCAAAGCTGGTTTGGGCGCAATAAGGCAACAGTCTCATAGCGATAGAGGCAGACCGTTATCTCTATAGGCCTAAAGATGCTCAAGATAATCACAAGATGATGAGGATTGTAGATATGCTCAAGTCTTAAAATCTGACCCTGTCTGAATGATTTGCTGTGATAGTAACCAGTGCAACCAGATAACAGTTTAAAAGTGTCTGCAAGAATAGCTTAAATGTTTTTTAATAGTATGAACTGCAAACCGCAAATCACAAAAGAAAAAAATGTCTGTAAGATCTTTCTTTAACCACTGTACGACTTTGCACTGAAGGATGTGTGTGTAAGCCTTAAAAGGATATAAATCAAAGTCATTATCAAAGTTATCAAGTGAGATTAATGTAATCTTGGGAACTTAAATCTTTATATAATGTTGTTTTTTTATGGTGACTTAAAAATTTATGCTGTCATAAAACAGACAAGAAGCCAAGAATATGGGTGTGGCTCATTTTTTAAATGGGAATGTTTATGCTACATTAATTTATTCTTGAAGAGTGCTCTGGGAACGACCATTTCCATTGTTTTTGTATTCTTCAGTTTATTTTTGTAAATGAGATTATTACTTCCAGAAGCCTGAACGTATGAGACATTTTCATGTAAATGATGTAATGACAGCATTATGGCTTAGACAGAGGTAAAGTGGTGATGTTCAGTGGAAAGTTTGAAAAAGGGCGAAGCGTTCATTTGTAATCAGAGGTAACAAAAACATTGTGATGTCTCCTTTTCTCTCTCTCTCTGTCTCTTCTCTCTCTCCCTCTCCCTTTCCTTTATACACTTGCAGATAGAGGGATGTTTGGGGTTAGACCCACTAGTACAAAAGCTGTTTTAATATAGTGTTATAGTTTGTATAGAAGTTATGTTTATTTTCATTGCCAACAAAGAGTCCTGTGTACACCATGTAGATAATAATGAAATAGCCAGATGTCGTACTAACACCGTTTTTTTAGAGAAAGTGTTAACCTGTGTGTGTGTGTGTATGCGTGTGTGTGTGTGGCAGCAGTACAGGCTAGGATTAACCCTTCTGACTGGCTCTCCTGCTGTGTGTAGCGGTTTTAGGAGAGATGTCCTCCACTAGTGTAAATGTGTGTGAGGGCCACGTCCCTCAGGAGAGACTTCAAATTCTGACACACTATAATCAATATTGCGATTGGATTAATGCATACGCAAATTTGATCATTCAAAATTGCAATCGGATAAAAAAATTGCTGGTAGTTTCCACAAAATCGGAAACAGTGACCATCCGCTTGTTAGTTTTATGTTTATGGAGAACGTGTTCGTAAATTTGCCTATTTATATCCCTTGTTGATCTTAGACTTTACTGTCTGTTGGTCGTAAGTCTCACTAAATAACAGTGTAGTTAGACACAGTTCCTCATAACGCTGCTTGTTATAGGTCTGTTATTTTGAACAGAGCCACATCTGAAGATTTCTAATTGTACGAGACGCTTAATCCTTTGTCGTACACGCTCGTATATACTATCATTGTGTGAATGACACTTTGAATAAAATGCATACAATTGCATACAAACGTGTAGCACAACGTGCATACAATACAAATGCGTGTTTCGCATGTATTTCCTCCACAACAAATGAAAATCGGCTGGATTCAACCGGGCTGGGTGGAAAATGATCACCAGATGTACGGCTGTAGAGGAGGATTTAATAAAGCTTATTTGGTGTATCCAGTTTATCTAACTGATTATGTGATACTTGTCTGGATGATACATGCTGAAATTGTTTATTGTCTTGGCTTGCGGAGAACTAGATGACAGTTTTCTGAACCTGCCAAGTATAAAGTTTCAGTACTAGAGTTCAATAACATCATCATCACCTGTCAAACCATAACCAGTGGAAGACATCGCTCATGCAGCATCCTCCCTTCCAGGCCATCTCTTCTGTGTGTTTGATGCTGTACTGAATGTTCTGTGGTTGCAGTATATGGTAATGTGATTTGTAAACCTCAGACTGATGTACTTATTATTGGATTGTGTGGATTATGTCGCACCAATTTAGGAACTCTGGGATGAAGTATGAATTCCGCAGCACATTTTAAATGGTCATCGATAAGTGTCATCATGACGAATCCTGTTCCACATAATTGTTAATTTTTAGTCCTGTATTATTAAGTACTTATCTTAATTCCTTTTCAGAGTTTTTGCCCAGATAGATTTCAACATTCCACATTTTTCCAGACCATCTTTTCAGGGTGGACAGTAAAATATTCAAGAAAGAATGCGTTGTTTATTTGATTCCTTGCGCTATATTTTGTTGATGCTGTGGTGTGAAATTGTTCGGTTGATTTTTCCTCTGTTTTCTGTTGTTCTTTGCAGGCCCTGAATAATGGTTTGTACAAAAGTGTGTCCCCGTATGGCTCTCTCAACAACATWGTGGACGGGCTGAACTCTTTAACGGACCACTTCTCGGACCTCTCCCTCTCCTCTGAGCCACGCAAGCCCAGCAAGAGACCTCCACCAAACTACCTGTGCCATCTCTGCTTTAACAAGGGACACTACATCAAAGACTGCCCTCAGGTAAGAGCCACTAAAGAAAGCGAGAGAGACTGAGAGATTTTACGGCATTGACCTACTAATCCAACAAGCATTTTTCTGTGTTTTTAGTCATGCGAATCAAGATAATTCAGAGAGCTGCTACACTGAGATATTGCGATATGAGATACTGAGCACAGAGACCACTGAGCAAATGTTTTTAAAATATGAAAATCATCTCTTTATTCCTTTTATAAAGATCTACGTTTACATTACATATATGCATTTGTTGGACACTTTTATCCAAAGCGACTTACAGTGCATTCAAGGTATACATTTCAGTTCCATGTGTTTCCTGGGAATCGAACCCACAACCTTTGCGCCGCTAACACAATGCTCTACCTATTGCGCTAAGATTAAGAAAAATGCACCATTTTTTCTTTTCCCTAAATCAGACAAATATGTGAGACATTGGTGAAATCAGATAACAAAAACATCATTAACTTCAGGGATATCAGACGCAAACTGAGTTCAGGAAATGAGGCATGCATAGAAATAGTGTCTTATTGGAACCATGTGTGTTTGGCAGGTGCGGGTCACTGCTTATTCAAGCACATGTAACTTTAAGCCTTTTTCATTAGCCTCATTAGGCAAAGGTTTTCTATAGATGCATGACAACATGTTTACAAGACAACGCACTTCAATGGAAGTTTAAGTTAATGGCATGAATGAACTCAAGAATATGTGCATAATTAAGAGATGCCAGAATGAAAATATTTTCCCCTCGAGATAAACAGGTGACAAGTTCATGATCTAAATCTGTTTAGACGCTTAAATTCACTTTTACTGGGAAAACGTACAAAAAATGACTAGACAAGCTGGGTCATGAGAAACCACTTGTGTTGTTTTCTCATTACTGCAACGGCCTTCGTAAAGACCATGTATAACCTCAAGACACGACTGATAAAAAGTGTTCACTTTTAAATATTCTTCCATCATTTACTCACCATCATGTTATTCCACGTGTATGACTTTTTTGCTTCTGAGGAAAACCAAAGAAGATATTTGGAACCAAACAACACATATATCTTGTTTTGTGTTCGTCAGATGAAAAAAGTCAAACAGGTTTGGAATGGCATGAGGATGAGTAAATGATGGGAACGTTTTTTTGGGGGTACGCTATCCCTTCAAATGTAGGGAGCTTTTGTATTAGTCAGCTTTTAAAGTCACATTCCATGGATCCGCGTGAGATGTTCCATGTCTTCTCTTTGACTCTCTTCATTGCAACAGTTTACCCAGAATTCCCTCATAGTTTTCTATCCTCATGTTGACCCCAACCTCTGTGACTAACTTTCATGGAACACAAAATGCAGAAGGCAAGTCACCGACGTGCAATCTCTTCATTGCAACACTAATTTGATAAATAACAAAAAGTGTTAAACAAAGATAAAATGCAAGTGTTTGTGAGGAGACAGTGTCATCTTTAATTTCAGGCTGTTAGGGTTTAATAGGCTTTGGATGCAGATCGTGGGTGAGGTTCTTGTTCAGGCTCAGACGCAAGTCTAAGAGCTGCATGGAATGGTAATACAGAGCAGATGTGGGATTAAAGTGGCAAACTCCCTCCATGAAAGATGATGAGGGTTCCCTGCAGGCTGCTAAAAGTCCGATCATGATAACAGATCTCCACCTCTGTGTGCATGGCTCAGGTCATTTACAGACCTCTCCTCTGACATCATCAACATGGTGCACTAAAACACACTCGTGTTTGTTTTTTTTGCGAGTGTGTTTGCTGTCCCCAATGGCTGATCGAAAATATTACCCAGCGTGTATAATAGATAGAGCTGTGGTTGTATCCATACTATGATGTAATCGTAGCTTTATCTATGAAAACACTACGGTCATAAATGATATCATACTGATATTATGATAATTGTGATATGTTTTTGCAAATATAAGATATCGTCCCGTTGTCTTTTGAGGTTAATCTCTGTGAGCGCTTGTTTACAGAATGGTCATTTTGAATGCATGATTAGCATTTAAAGGGATAGGTTACCCAAAAATGTTTAATTTAATCATTCACATATTGTTCTAAAACCTTCTGTCCTCTCTGGAACAAGAGAACAAATGTTTTGCTATGTTTTTCCATACAGTGAAAGTAAAAAGGGACCGAGGCTGTCAGTGACCTGCCTTCTGCATTTTGTGTTCCATGAAAGTTAGTCACAGAGGTTGGGGTCAACATGTGGGAATTCTGTTGCTTTTACCGTGATGCTGTTACCCCATCATGTTTAAAAAGAGTAGAAAGACATACTGAAAAACTTAAGTTTGAGCGTAAGGGTAAAAGGACAAAAAAGGTTGTTTATAACACTAGCTGGAGACTAGTTAATATATGCAGAGCAGTTCTAACACAAGGCTTAAAAGAGTAAATTTCTGTCAAAATGTCCTGGTTTACATGTTAGATTCCCCTGTAAATGTTACACAAAATTTTTTTTTACCTCTCTGAATCTTGTGTCTCGCACACAAAGTTTCGCTCTTGAAATGCTCCAGATAGGCCTGTTGAAAAATGATGCGCAGGGTGAGCTCAGTCTTTAAATTGAAGGAAATGAATTCCAGTGTAAGCTGGTCCCGACTAAAGGTTTGTCCCACCCAAAGGCCTACAAACCGCCTGCCAACACAAACATTGAAGCTCTGACTTCACAGAGAACAGCAGGACCTGTGATCTGAAGCCAGTGCTGAGAATCACATTCTCATTCGTTCTCCCAGCACACTGTCTAGATCCCCATTAGTTTCCCAGCAGATGAGGTGAAATGGGCCAACCCAGCAAACAATTTCAGGTTGTAAGAACGTATTCCTAATGTTCCCATTACATAATAAAAACATTCAAAATAAAAGTTATTTTGAAAGTTCTAGGAATGTTCAAAGCATTTTATGAACGTTATTGCTTGGTTATAAAATGTTCTTGAAACTTTTCTCTAACATTTGTAAAACATTGCCCTAACGTTTTTGAAATGTGATATATAATGTTAAAAAAACGCTTCTCTGATGTTACTGCAGGAATGTTTTTTGATAACTTTGAGTGGACATTTAGAGAGCATTAGCCAACATTCGGAGAACGTTCCCTGTTTGCTGGAAAGCTGCTCAGTCAGCGCAGGGGCAGAATTTCAAAACACAGCCATTCCTGAGACTGGGGCTGACCGGAGTGGGGGTGTCTGGAGACGAGCAGACCAGATAGGAATTGGGGAATGTCATGGCTCAGTTAAAGCAGTGCGTGGGGGCAGGAAGCATGTGTGCTGCTTAGGTCTTCTGCTGTGTGTGTTTCAGACTGCAGGGCAATAGACCTCTCCTACTCGCATGTCACCTGAGGGAAGTGGTTCTGGCCCCAGCAGAGCTCTACAGAGAACATAAGTTAGAAAAGAGCACCATAGAGCAGGCAGCTGTTTGGTTAACTCTGCCCACAGGCAGCTAGTGAGAGTTCTGTCAACAAGCTCTACTAAACGCGAACAGTTTTGCTCTGTCATTCATTACCCAGAATTCCCACTGCTAAGTTTTATGCCAAGGCCTCAAAACCCATAGCCCAGTTCATGATGTTTATGCTATGCTAGCTGAATATCTGATTGTTTCTGTCAATGACACTCATACCTCACCGGCATACGGAGGTGGGCTGGGATTTCCTCATGGAAAATGTGTGCGATGGAATGCGACTCGCAGGGCTGCGAGAGCCTCTGCATGTAAGCTCAGCTCGTGAGTCATGTAACCTGCAATGCATCCCTGCTGCCAATGCCCTTTTTTGTGGCATGGTCTCATAGTGACACTGTCTGTCATTCACAGCCAGGATTCTGACTCCCACCGTCATCCAATCAATGCGAGTCTTGTTTGGACGTCGTTGAAACATGGTACAGGGTGAGGAGAAGAATGCCTTTTGTTGCAAGACATCAATGCAGAAAAACAATCATGTTTCTGTCTCGTCCTTACATTTCCCCCGCTTGATATATTGTGTCAGGGCACAACCCCAAATGCATTGGATGTTAAACATTCTCAGTACGTAATTATGCTAGAAAACTGCAAAAAATATCATGCAAAACATATATTTAAGGAACTGAGTGATGGAAGTTGTCCCAGCTAGGGTCTGTAAGTCCTTATGATATTCTTTGATGGGAGCGATGAAGATTCTCTAGTGTTAGGCAAAATCAAATACTATTGATTTCATACAGAGGGCTGCTTATTATTTTGGGATAATGCGTCTCTTGTTCAAATCGCAATCATGGCAAAGGAATGTGTGTATGCATATAGCCCTGTTTCCAATTTTCTTCTCCCTTTTGATTTTCTGTAGCTGAAATGCTGTGTTTTTCAGCAGCTTTCGTGCTGTTAAGGCACGTGTTTGCTGTTGTATTTGATTGAGATTCTGAGAGTTTGTTAGTTGTGCGTCCAAAGAAACAATTCACGTTCCTGAATTTTCTGGAAACCCAAAAACAAGTGGTTGGGGCTTTCTGATTAGCTGTTTGCTTTTCTAGTGGTTTCTTTGTTTTAATATATAACAACACAAATGTTTCCCTTATGTTGCATGATTTGCTTCCTCCAAGTGTTGTGAGTCACTTAACTCTGTTGATGAAGTGGTAGATTTAAGGCTTTGGAGGCTGTTTTGAACAAATGGTGCCCTGCCCCCAAATCACCATGAGTGAATTGGTCTACAACCTCATGGTGGGTTGGTGATATTGTGTGATAATATTGTAATTATAGGTTTACATTGACATTTTGCATTTGGCAGGGTATACAGGTATACAAGGTATACAGCTTATCAGTATGTGTTCCTTGGGAATCAAACCCACAACCTTTGTGCTGCTTGCGCAATGCTCTACCAGTTGAGCTACAGGAACACAGGTTTAGTGCAGGTATTCAAAACTGTAATATATTGTGATCTTGTTAATTAATTTTGTATTTCAGTTGAACTCTTTGCATATAGTTGCTTTGCATAGTGTTTTGAGTTTGGATTTTGATGGAATAGAAATACTAAAGCATTCTAAGGCTACAATACATTTGCTTCTCACAGACCTCTTAGTATTGATGAAATTTCCCTTTAAAAAAATATAGAAAACGCATTCTTAGCATTAAAAGTTTGACACAATGTTGCCAGGTGAAATGTTGCAAACCTTAATTGTATTCTTCCTCACTCCTTCCAACTCATAGAGTCACTCCATTCATTCTAACCTGAAGACATTTTAAACTTGCGTATTTTATTCCACTCTGCCGTTTGTCCACTGATGGTACAAGCGATAAACTTTACGATTTCGTGTTGCTGTTATCACCAACATTTTAATTATGTAACATGCTAAAATCACATTATAAACATTAGCCCGAGGTTGTGTAATTCAGTGCCACAAGAAACCTTGAGAGGAAAACACACTGTGGTAAGAGGCAATCACAGTTGTTAGCAGACCGTCGCCTCCTCCCAGTCTCTTGCTGGGATAATTGCCTCAAAACGGCTTAAACAGGGAGTCAAAATGACAATGTAATTCCCGTTTCTTGATAGAATCAAATAAATAGCTGTAAGCTGCATACATAAGCAAGTCCATTTGCAATCAGAAACTTTTGGCAGGCCCAAGTAATGAACTGTGAATGTGCGCTGTTATAATATATAGCACGCACTTAGTAATTGGAGAGTTCGTTATGTTATACATTGTTCTGTGATTGCTACACGATTTTCAAATGTCTTAAAAATCACATATATTCAGTAAAGTATAAACCATGGTATTCATGGCCAGAAATGATCGCCTGTTGTTTCAGACTGTGTATTTAGATTTAGTGAAAACTTTAACTTTTGACTCAGAATAGTCTGATGTGATTTTAAATAATTCACTATATTTACATTTATGCGTTTGGCAGACGCTTTTATCCAAAGCAACCACATTTTGTCAGTACATGTGCTCGCTGGGAATCAAACCCACGACGTTTGCATTGCTAGCGCAATGCGCTACCAACTGAGCTACAGGAACATGTCTGATTGGATTTAACTTAAAGATCACACTGGGTTTAATCCAGATTAAAAACAGTTTGTTGTGTACAAGTCTCAGCTTGTATGGATGCGTATGCAGTTGTTTTAATTTGACTGTAAAATATTTTGCCTAAGTCCTTACTTCAAAAAGTTTAGCAAAACATCACTGTAGGTGATTTTAATACTCTTCCAGCAAACAGGGAATGTTCTCTGAATACTTTGGTTATTTTAATACATAGCGCAATTACATTGTTTACATAACTGTTATGTTATATGTTATGTTATGTTATGTTAGCTGAATGTTTAAAATGAAGCACAATTGGTGTATGATCGCGCATGTAAACAGACTGATAGGAAGAAAGTGGCTCCATAGTTGTCCAACAGCCTTTCAGAAGTTGTACACAAGTGACTTCATGTAAATGAATCTGAGTGTGATGTTGCTTCACAGATCTGTTTGTTCAGGCCAGCTGTTCAGTGTTTCTCACAGCCTGTCAGTCTGTTGTCCTGGGAAACAACCAGTGTGATGTCGCAATACAGAGTACTCCCATTCCTAAACATGTGTTTGGGTTGTTTTTATTTATGGTACAGTTGTGCACCATAATAAAGCTACTTTTAGCCATAATTCATTTCATTTGGACTATTAATATTAATACTTTATAAAAATAAGAAGTAATGCAATACACTTTACTAGGAGAAGAAAATGTAAGTGCAATCATAATTAGAGCTGCCAATCAATTAATTAAAATGCTATTAATCAAATAAATGACACATTGTGTAATTATTAATTTAATTAATTGCATATTAGCCCTTAAAGTTAAGATAAATTAAAGACACAAAATTACCAACTAAATTGACCTAATAATACCAGTACAGCAGGCTGTGATTGCATGTACGACAGAGTATTAATAAGATGAAACTAATATGAACATGATATGAAAGGTTTCATTTCATTTAATACAAAATAAATGTTTTTTTGGTGTTTATTTACTTATTCATAATACATACTGATATGATTGGAGAAGTCACTGTCAAGATTTGGAAACGGTCAGCTGAAGACGGTCAGCAGTATGAGCAGCATGTTTATCACACTTCCTCAACAAGGAAATCAAAGTCAAAAAGTATGAACAGAGGGTTTCTGCTTTGTGTTCTGTACAATAATGCCACTCTTCCTCTCATTCTGCTGATACGACAGCAACTGGAGGCTTTTTCTGGACTGTATGAGGTCTCGTTGCATGAGACCTCTGTGTCAACAAGCAGAAGATCGGAACTGTCACATCTCTTTCTTCAATTGAGTGTCGTGATCTGTTGTCATATTTAGACAATGTTCAAATAGGAACTGGTGAGTGCGATGGTCTGAGTTTTGTTTTTAAGAACGCTGCCCTCAAAGAGATTTATGAGGACAAATTAAAGGGAATGCTGGCATTCTCGGTCTCAAAAAGACCCTCAAAAGAATCACTGTGGTTTTAACAAGACTGTTTCTGCTCTGGACAGACATAATGCAGATGGGGGTATATTGCTAGGATGAAGAGACAAAGATCCTCGGCCCTTCACTGGCGCTCATCTGCATGTTGAGTTTAATTCTTTACAAAATCCATGGTAATTGCTTTTTCATTTACTTTAATAAGTACAGAAACTTCCGGATGGATTTAAATCGCTTTCCAGCGGGAAGGTTGCGGTCGCGGCTGGTCTTCTGAGCGCAAAAGTTAATGAAAGAAAACAAACATGAGCGTGTTTCATGTCGACGCTAATCTTATATGATGGGCTGGTGTAAGGACATGAGGCGCTTTGATTTGTAGGCTTTTGATTATGATTGTTCTGCATGATTCATGTGTGTTTCATCTGGGCTGTATTTTGTTCTCTGTGCTGTTTCTCCACCAGCTTGATTTTATTAAGTCAAAGCGCTGTATTTCTGTGATGACACTTGTCCACAGTGTATGGTCAGTGGAGGTCTCTCTCTGGATTTTTAAACGCATAGTCCAATATTGTTCAAAGTCACTCTTGTGCGCCATTGATTAACTCACTATTAAGTCACTGTAAACTTGCACAAGGTCATTGGTATTGTTAGAGATTGTTTGTTGCTGCAAGATTACTCACGAGCTAAGTTGCTTTGACATCGTAGCCAATCTAATAACTGGAGCAAAATGATGGTTTGTTTGGCCTTATCTAGCATGAAAACACATCCTGCCCAGCTTAGGAGAACAGAAACTGTACAACCATAAGCTCATGTCAGATTTGGCACAGATGACCCTAACAGATCATTTCTTCTCATTGGAACTGAATACAGTTGGCCACCTAAAGATATGACCTAAAGATATGCAAGACCGAATCGCTCATTCTCTTTTTCCATTCAAAAGGAATATTACAGGAGCCCACTGGGAGCGTTAATACGGAAGACCAGGACGCACAAGCACAGAAGATGGTGTTGGAGAAATAAAACACAGCAAGCTTTGTGTTCAGGTCTGAATCGGGACCGTCAGGAAGGGCCTAGCGTTAGGAATGGCCAATGTTAATTAAGGGTTCCATTGTTTGTCTGTAGGATCCCCAGACGAAGGGGTCAGGAAGTCAGCTTGTATTGTTCACCCAGAGGGATGCTGACTAGAGCACAAGCCGAGGCCACAGATCTTTCTCTTTTTTCAATCACAGTAAAGGCAATTTCCTGTCGGACAAATCCTCAATTAGCAACAGAGTCTGTTATTATTAACAAAGCACAAAGAAGGCGGCTACAACATCACTTCTGCTAGCACAAGTCTTTGTCTGTTTGTTATTCTTCTGTAGTCTGACAGTTAATCGTAGAAAATCAGTGTGCTGTGCAGTGTGCAGTTAAAGGTACGGTAGGTAATTTTAAAGAGGCTAGCAATAGCAAGCTAGCTTTGAAAGCGTAAGATCTTTAAGAGCCACGCCTCCACCAACACATGAATCCATACACAGTTTGACAGGCAAGTAGAACATCCAATCACTGCATTCGGACTGAATGCAACGATTGGACGAACACTTTATTATCTCACACCTTCCACAAAAGATTGATTTTAATATATTTGGACCACTTTACGTAGTGATTAGTATCAGTATGTGAGGCTTTTTAACCAGCATAGCAAAAATATTTCTGAGAAAATTTCACCACAGAAAATTGTGGACTTATCCTTCAGTTTTTAAAACGATACCAAAAATAAATAAAGTAACATACACACCAATAGAAGCCATCTGGGCCAAAGTATTCAAAAGCATACATTTACGCATTTGGCAGACGCTTTTATCCAAAGTGACTTACAGTTCATTCAAGTTATACATTTTTTTGCAAGTGCATGTGACCCCCCGGGACTCAAACCCACAACCTTTGCGTTGTTAGCGCAACCAACTAAGCTACAGGAACACTGTACATTTGTTAAAGCACCTTCAGTAACCTTGTTTTGCAATGCCAAATAAGTACAAAGAGTAGATATAAATTTACATAGACAAACTTAGTAGTGATTCCACTTTCTTTTGTCATATCAATCGTTCTAACAGTGGTTTCATAATTGTTCATGTCACAGAGGTCATTGACCTGTCTGACCCTGCTTTGACACATTGCAACCATCTGCTTGACGTTTCATCACCTGGAACATTTGTTGTTAAATTTGTGGTGGAAATAAATGTCTGAACGATTGTGCTTTATATGCGTGAAATGGCTTCTTGCATTTGTAAGATTTACAATGTTATATCTGAAACTGGTGGCGTGCGTGAGGGAAAGCGTGACTTAGGGGGGGAGGGGCATTATGGGAATGTTTTTACAGTCTGACATGTGATCTTCCTTCTATTCTGCTCCAGTCCAATCCTGACACACTAGAGTCTATCTGGTTCCTGGTTCTACCTATGTATGTCTCTCCAGAGATATTGTGTGAAGTGTGTGTGTGTGTTGGCTGGGGTATCAGTGAGAGGACAGTGAAACAGGCTTGAATGTAAACAGACAGAGCTTATCTGAGGCTGGAGTCATAACAGACAGGCGTCTTCTCTTTTGAAAACAGCAGAGATGGAAAACGTATGTTTACATGGGTATTTACTGCACAGTAAATCCCTTGTGGTTTTCACAGCCGAGTTTGATAAACAGATAGTGTGCTGATACAGTGACAAACCGTACTGTAAAATGGCTTGTGTACAGTAATGTTTCTCCATTGCTTGAAATCAAAGGTCCAGTTTGTTCTGGTTTGTTCGTAACAAAACATTGGTGCCATATGTCCTCTTTATCATCTCAGCCATGTGCTGTGAAATAAGCTGGAAATATTTAGATACATTACCTCGATCTTTTTACACACCAGCCAATCAACCTGCTCATGTCAGTCATTGCTACGGTAACTCAATCCCGTTTTGCAGCTGTACAAGTCGTTAAGGTTGGTCGGTTTGGCACACGGAAGCTTGGGAATTGAGGTTTTTTGACCAATACAGAGGGTCCTTCCCTGAAAGCAGCACTCATGATAACAAGGATCCTGGTCTGCATGTGAACACTTTCAGAAATTTGGCCCTACGAACATGTGGAATATCGCCATACAATTCAGAGCAAGTGTCGGCCCAGCTAACAGGAAACATTCTCAGAACGTTGGCTAACTTTTTCTAGAAGTTCCCTCAAAGTTTGCTCAGTTATTTAAAACCATTTATGCTAGTAACTTCAGTGGAATTATTTTTAGATCATAGGTCATGTATATCAAAAATATTATTCTTAAGTTGTTAGTGGAACCTTTAAAAATGTTACAAAAAATGTTTGAATAATGTTCTTACAGCCAAGCAATAACATTAATACAACATCTAAACAAAACTGAGTTTTGATGGTCCTAAAAAATTCAAAATACCATTTTAAAGTTTTTCTTACTTAATTAAAACATTATAGGAACGTTTTACAACCTAAACTTGTTAGCTAAATTGCTAGCGATCACTATATACTGTAGAAGAGGGCGGATAAGGGTTTCATGTCATAGACTATAGCGACAGATTTAGTTTGTGTAAATCTGTTGCTATGAAACCATTCATCTCCTCTCACGTGTCATCTGTTTCCAAGGACCACACGCTACATTAACATGATGAATGTATGCGTGGTGTGAGAGAGAGATGCGATTCCTAACATGATCGGGAAGGAGTCGGGAAAAGTCGGAGATCGGGAAAAGTCAGCATTATCTGTGGGAGAGATTCGACCCGTGCCAGCTAGTGTTCATGTGAACCCCCTGCATTTCTCCAGTGAAACGAAATACATTGAAAACATTTATCTACACATCAGGCCAAGAGCAAACCTCCTGAGAAACCGAGGAACACAATGTGCTCATTCATAAATACGATTCCCACCCGCACCTTTTTTTTTAAACACAACACCAATCTGAACCTGTAAGCCTGGATTCAGTTTATTAATTATGCTTAGAGTAACGTTATGAAAGATATTAAAGGGTAATCCAGGCAAAGAGATTTCAGATAGGATTCGTATTAGCTTGCTAAGATAAGCAAACATGCTCTGGTTTGTTTTAGGGGATGGGGAGGGCTTACCTGCCTTACAGATGCTCGTGTCAGCAGGGTTTAACAGGCAGGCTTGAGAATGAAGCATTTTTGAACTGTGTTGTGTTAGAATATTAGTCTCAGAACAGAATGAAAATAGCGTTGAACTGAGGGTGTGACCACATCACCCTTATTGAGTAATTGATACGAGATCTTTCATTAGTTGTTTGGCAGGCTAACCGAGAGGATTTCCAGGAACCCTGGCCCCTGATCAACCAACACAAACATTTTATGATGTGACAAGACATCAGCGACAACCCATTTTTCTGTCCATGCTAAATGTTTTAACACTGCAGCATGTGAAAAAAGGCGAAATGAACTAGTTTAAGAACTATTTATTATTCTCCATTATTCTTCTCCTGTTTTTTTATCATGTTATAACTAATATATCCCAGTATTCACCATCAATCTCTTTTTCAAGTGATCTTATGTGGCTTGTTAGGACAGAAACTTGGATTAACATGGAGGAGATTTTATCAGTTGTGGCTCTGTTGCAGTGTTAGTTCTGTGTGGGTACTAGTTAACAGTAAACTGTAAACTAGAACTATGATTCATTGTAGCGATACAGGA
>JAZGTJ010002514.1:28602-41776 GCA_036877575.1 Botia almorhae
CCCCCCACCCCCTTTAGTCTCTGTAGGGAACACAGCTGGAGGGATGGTGAGAGATGCTCAATCTGATCTCCCCCACCCCCTCGATCGGTTACAGTCACTGAATGCTTGTATCTGATGTCCTGAGTCTTCTCCAAGCCACAGATTTGCTATGCGGCCCTGCTGTTTGGATTATACTCAGATAACAATTTTAGGTTGTAAGAACATTTCCCTAATGTTTCCATTAAGTAACAAAAACATTAAAATGTTCAAAACGTCCAGTTTTTAGACACTGTCTTACATGATTGTTTGGTTATAAGACTGTTATTGAAACATTTTTTAAATTCTGTAATGTTTTCAAAACATTATCACAACTTCTTTAGAATAACGTTTTCGATAAATATGAGTTATTAACATTAAAAGATTCACTAACGTTGCTACAAGAACATTTTTGATAACCGGGAGAATTTTGAGAGAACTTTTAGAGAACATTAGCCAACGCTCTGAAAATGTTCCCTGTTTGCTGGTAGTCAAATGATGGTGTTTGGACTCACCTCACTGCTGTTGACAGGCAGTAAATTTTTTACGTGTGTGTGTTTATAGTTATGTTTTCACGTTGGGTGACTCTTTGGTTCACTTTCTGTTCCAAAACAATATCTATGACGCCCTCAAACAGCTGGACAGTGAAGGCCTCGCTCCAAAAACTATTCATCGTGAGGGAACGGTTTACCCAAAAATGAAAAATCTACTTAATCACCCCCAAATTATTTCCAGCTCCTATTATTTTCTTTTTCTGTGTAACGCAAAAGGAACTGTGAGGCATAATTCTCAAACTGCTCTTATGGGCTTAAATGGGCTGCTTGTATGACATCTTCATGATTGCTAAAAGTCATTTTGGAATTATAAATCATCGTACACTTTCATTGCAAGGAAAAGAGCAGTTTGGATATATGTCCTAGTTATTTTTTGTTTCACCAGAGGAATTAAAAAATAATACGGGGATATAATGACGCGAGGGTGAGTAAATGATGGCAAATTCGTATTGCTGGATGAACTCCAGTATTGCTTTAATGCATACTGCCTATGAGGTAAACATTGACTTAGAGCACGCACATCTCACTCATATCAAACATCAACACTTCCTTTAGTGTGGTTATCGATTCCCTTCCTGTCTTTTAGCTCTGTTTTCATTGGATAAACAGCTAAATTGATTTACACAAACCTGCTGTGTCCATTAATCTCAGGGTCTGATTAAAATGGTCGCATTACTTCTGGAGCACTGGGTAGGGTGTAAACACACATCTGAAACACACAGGCTTTGCTCTGGATTTGTTTAGACTGTGGCGTTACTGTCAACGGCGTTCGTTTGTCATTTCCCCGGTGATGGCGCTAAGTAGAGCGAGTAGAACTTTTGTTTGCCCTGTTTCCTCTGAGATTGTTTCGTTTGTAAAATAAAGAGTGTTTTGTTTTGTGCAATTGCTTATTTTTCGGGAAGAATATTCTCAAAGTAAAAAAACAATAACATATTAAATTTAAGGTTCTATTTCATATCCTGTGGTTTTTCATATCCATATCCATACAACCTAACTTTAATATTGGAGCTTTGTGCCACTTTGCTTGTTTAACAGTACATAATTCTACATTTTATTTTATTTTTTATTTTACTTTGAAATATCCATAACTGCTGCAGAATGTTTTGAGTCAACCTCTCTGGGGGTACAATGTTAATTTCATCATTTTGTCAGCGTACCTCTGTTGGTGTGAAATCTATTACAAACACAACCAAAATAGGTCAGACTGCTGTAAACAGAATATCATGTGTGTTTTCTGGCACGCACCCAGCCACCACTGCAGTGCTGGATATATACAGCCTTTCCCATAGAGTTGTGAATTCTTCAAGGTCGCTGTTCTGATCTGTCTCACAGAGATGCCCAGAGGTTTGGCAACCATTATAAGCTTTAGACAACTCTACATTACCCAACATATTTTGGCCAATAGTTCATATATTTGTTTGGCTGCTGTGCAAAGAAAAAATGTCATAAACACCCGCCATCTTGAACCAGAGTTTCATAACCAAACTGAAGTCCCTGCTAAACGATTTCATTAGAGGAATTAAAGTTGTTAAGATTAACAACTTTTGCCAATGTTCTCAGAACGTTCCCTGTTAGCTGGGTAATAACTCGATGTTTAAGACACCAGCGATGTCAATCAGTGATTCTGACGCCAGTACTCACACCCACACCAGACCGCCAGCATCACGGTAGCAGAACGGATCGGTACCGCCATACGGACCGGCTTGCGTCATTCTTTCTAAGAAGTTTGAAAGTAGCCAAACAACAGCCATGAACGTCATCGTTTCCAGCTGTTGTCAACAGTTCTGTTGAGAGTGGTTGAGTCATGTTGTTCAGGGTTAAGGAGAAGGGCCTTTTGCATGCAGTATGTAGGTTGGCTTTGGTTGGGTGGAGCAGATGTTAATGAGTGATATCACCTTCCGTCACTCAGATTTGAATCTCCAGCTCTGAATCTTCTCACCAGTAAAGCAGCTTTAGACTACCCTGTCCCCTTAAGAGTGTGCAATAAACAACCAGGGAAAGGGGAATTTTGTTATGCAAGATTACTCATGGTTTTGCAGGGTGTCAAAGCAATTTAGTAAAAGTCACAGCCAACCAAATGGGTTTATAACAGATGGGTTCATGGTATTTTTCTATTCTTTGTTTGTGTTTTGTGCATTTTTATTTGCAGTGTTGAGTAGACAGGAAAACAGGAAACGACCAGAGGCATGTTTAAACCACAGCACAATTTTCTTCTGGGCTTAGAATTCACACACATGATGAAAATCATTAGAATTCCTCATATCCAGAGCTCAGTGCTGTGCAGTGGTTTGGATACTGAGCTTTAAGGAGAAGTCTGTCATACCGCACACAGCAACTGCTTCAGTTTGAGATGATGAATCCAGTTAGCAGCTCTCTATAAATACCAACAGAATGTTTGTTGTCAAAGTTAAGGGTTTGACTGACTTTCTGTTTGCGTTTATGCATTTGGCAGACGCATTTATCCAAGGTGACTTACAGTGCATTCATTTAATCATTATGTGTGTTTTCTGGGATTTGAACCCACAACCTTATGTGTTGCTAACGCAATGCTTTGCTAGTTGAGCTACAAACTAGCTCACACTTGAGTTCAGTTTTTATACTAGTTGGTTTTGGACAAACTGTGCTTTAAGGGATCCACCAAAAATTATGATATTTGTGATGCTTAGGGGAAAAACGTATTTTTTTTCAGTTAATGTCAACATTGAGTCATTTTTTGAAACGACTCCTGTAATAAACTTCCTAATTCTCATGTATAACCACATTCTGATGTTTTCCTCATGAAACACAGCTTCTGATTTAGATGATTTTTGTTTTGTTTTTGTACTCTTGTTCCTTTGCTTACAATGCAATTGCAATGTATAATGTTTATTATTTAAATGTGTGTAAGACAGTGCTGGGAAACGGTGAATGTGGACGTGCAGATCTGCACAATGTTTTAATTAAATACTTCAGCAAAGAAAATGAGTTTTGGTCTGCGCAGAAAACAAGTCACCAAAAAGCAGCTGATTGGTCCAGTCCATCTACAAATACTTGTCATAAGATTGCTTATGAGCCCGTTCTAAAGCCACTCCTTTAAAAACACCAAAACAGGTTTGCATAAGAGTTGTCCAGTCACAAATGTTACTGTGCTGGTTTTAGAGCATGTATTAAGCCTTTTATCAACAATAAACAATAAGCGCTATATATTGTATTATATTCCTTCTCTTACTATTAAAGCAGTTACTGTTGTAATTCCATAACATGTTGGTTTAATAAAAACCGAGTTGTTTTTTTCCAGTCCTTTAGTAACATCAGAGCGCCCAGCCTGCCGTATTTGCATTCCATTTGGCAGGTGTATACAGATTTTTGCATAATCCACAAATCTTTCTTATTGGTCAGTACCTAGCCTAAGGTCAGAGCTGATCTGATAAATGTACAGTAGAGCCATTAAACAAAACTCTGTGCAGATCTTGTGACTCAACCTTGTGAATTAATCAATCCTCATTATGCCTTTACAGGCCAGACCCAAAGGAGAAGGACTGACCCCATATCAAGGCAAGAAGAGGTGCTTCGGTGAATACAAGTGCCCAAAATGCAAAAGGAAGTGGATGAGTGGCAATTCCTGGGCCAACATGGGGCAGGAATGCATCAAATGCCATATCAATGTGTATCCTCATAAACAGGTACAGTAGAACAAGAAGTATTACGTCTGTAATTTGTGACACTGTCTCTTTAAAAGACTAGACACAAGTATTTCTAATCTGTGAGTTTACTGTAGGAACGTATGTGTGTAGTGTGTAAACATACTATGTAATCTTCCAAGAAGTTCTTATGGATGAGGCCCAGTGGACATTTGAGTTATCATATATATATATATATATATATATATATATATATATATACCTTTTAAGGGTTTGCAGCTGGTCGCATTTCCCTGTAAGTTAAGCGAACATGAAATATTCTCTTTTTGTATGTTTGCTCACAATGGAAATTATTCTTCCAAGATGTGGAGTATGGAAATCATTTCATACTGCAGTTCTTACACTGTAAAGATTTTTTTTTACCTCCAGCCATTTCTGATGGATGAATAAGTGAAAGTTACTCTGTATTGTCATTGCCACACTGTCATATAAAAATCCAGACCTGTGCCAGAAATGACCGTGAATGCACGAGCCACAAGCAGATCCCTGTTTTTATCATTCTCATATTTAACGACGTGCACAGGGAACCAGGCTGAGATCTTTACAGTATGAGAACAGACATGAAACAGACATATTTTATGAAGCCCTCCCAAACTTCCTGCCTTAAGGTTTTTCATTTTTGGCAGGGATACGGTTTGCTTATTGAGAGCATTGGGACGACATAGCCAAATTATTAATTTGCTGAGGCATTAGACATTTCCTCAAATTATCATTCACAAAATCCTTTGACTCTCTGAGCAAACACTCCCTCAGGTTGCAACACTGTCTCCTCCCAGTGGCCTTTTCTAACCTGGCTTTCCGTAATCCACGGAGCGCAGCTGAGACGTACAGGAAAGAATAACAAGATTGTAAAACAATCTTTCAAAAGCAATGGGTGGGAAAACAAATAATTGCAGAAGTATTATTTGCGATCACATGCCAAGAAGTTTTTGGCTCTCATGTGTTCTCAGTGTCTTTTGAATGACCTCCAAGACAAAGATTCACTCTTGAATCTTCTCTGCCTGCTCAGGCTGGTTTACAGCTTGGCCACAATGTCAGTTTGTCTGAGCAATGAGGTCCTGTAGGATCTACAGTTGCTTTACATTTACCCACTTGACAGACACTTTTATCCAAAGCGACTTACCGTACAGTGCATTTAAGCTATACATTTGATCAGTATGTGTTCCCTGAGAATCGAACCCGCAACCTTCTCTCATGTGCACACGAAATAGAAAAAATAAATAAAGTATTAATAACAAAGTATGTACTCGTCCTGGCTGGGATTGTGTTTAATACTCAACAAGGATGAAGTGGTTGCAAATATCAGCCCTAAACTCATTTTTGACACACCCTGCGGTTGGTCCATTGTGGTTTGACATTTGGACGTACACGTTCCTGATATTTTGTCTCCAAACCCGTATCTCCAAAGAGTCTAGCCAAACGTTCAAACAGTTCTCCGATTTCAACCTGAATGATGAACAAATGTGACTCACGTGTCCTGTTTCCCCCAGCGACCTTTAGAGAAACCTGACGGGCTGGACGTGTCCGACCAGAGCAAGGAGCACCCACAGCATCTGTGTGAGAAGTGTAAGGTCCTGGGCTACTACTGCCGTCGTGTGCAATAAGGAAGTCCCCTGAGGTCCCTGTCGTCTCATTACTTCCTCCCCTCCACCCCTCCACCCCCTCCCCTCTGCCTTCCAAGCGCTCCAGGAAAAAGTGAAGAGTGCCAAAACTTTCATGTAAATTTGTCTAATGTTAGTAACGGCTTTGTGTATCAGCAGCATGTGTCGCATTTATCGGTCATATTATGTGTATAATTGAAAATTGAATATGTTTGGATCAGTTGTCAGTTGACAGTATTTGACAGTATTTGGATTACCTCACCACCTCCGATTGTGTGTTTACAGACTTACCCTTCATTCTCCCTTCTAAGTGAACTACAAAGGTGTTGAGCCTCAAAGGTATTAGTTCACTCAAACAAGGGTCCGATGTGCCTTATACAGAGTTTTTGGGTCAATAGCACATCATATTAACTGTGAATTAACAGAGGGATAATGGATGTCCCTAGCTTTTGTGTCACATATTTATTTGTTATGTATATCATCTGCAAGTGCAATTGAATGAACTAAACTGGGATAAGTACATCTGTGTTTCTCTAGCGAAAGATCTTGCCATTAGAATCTACTGTAGAATAGAATTGTCTAGTGCTTCGTTTTAGCTGCGTCAGGTAGTTTGTTTTTCACATTCTTGTATGAATTGCCAAATGCTAGATCATGTTGGGAAGTCGGCTACATGTAGCCCTGGAGGCACCCAAACACCACGTTCAATCAAATCATTGGCAACTATGCAAAACCACAACAACTTATGCAGATTCCATTGTCATATTGTCTCTTTTATGCAGTGTGTAGATGATCAAAACGAAGCCATGGCTAGCTGATATGCAGAACTGAGCAGAACTACCATCATCGTCCTTTGAAATGTGATCACACAGGTTGTAAATTGTTGCCAGAGAACTGCTTTGATTGTCTTAGAAACGCAGGTGAAGCTCAAGAATGTTTTTTTGGTACGGGTCAAGCGTCAAGCTTTTGGTCCATGTGCTACCATTTAAAAACTCGTAAAAATCATTCCTCAGCTTAACACCTGTTCCTCACAGTTTATTTGCCTCAGGATGAAGAGTGTGTTTGAATTACTCATGAGAAATCATGTCTCTATATGAACACTCTGGGAAAGAGCAGGCGTATGAAACTTTGGGCCTCACTGTAGGAACAGCCTGTCTGTTCGTACAATTCATGGTGCGCGAACGTTCAGTTATAAATTCAGAATAATTCACATCCTTTAATTTGACAAGAGACCCTTGCACTAAAATATGAATGAATTTCTCCTGTTTACACAATCATTCTGAAAGTATATCCTCATATTTCAGAAATGAAATCCACGTTAAATGCCTTATTGGCATTATATATGATTTTTAAGCATTGCCTGACCCATCATGAGTGTATGTTTATACAGTACATTAGGAAAGCAGCTGATGACTCACAATTGATGAATTTCACCCGGTTCAAACTGTGATTTTTGAGAAGCATTTCTATCTGGGTGGGCAAAACATGATTGTAAAGGGACGAGAAGGTAAAGTAGGTCATTTTGAAGAGTCTTTGGTGACGTAATATGACACTTTGGGTACATCTGATTGGCCGTGAGATGTTTTAGAGAGATTCTCATAGAGAGACGGTCTCGTTGAGAGCGTTAAGATGGAAGTGGGTTAACATTTAAAGACAGGAAGTGTCTATAGGATAAAACCATGTGTTGTTTACCTCTTGTTATGGTTCATATGAAGTACTAGCTGGTCATATTTAACAGTGACCCGGGATTCGTATCATTTTAAATGTAGCTTTACATGTTCGGATGGTAAATCACCGGGAGATTTCTTTGCGAATTAATCCTAGATGTACATATGACGTTAAACGCCTTTACATGGTAAATACGATGTGTATAGTTGTTTACGTAACTTTGGCGTCCACATATTTTGTGTTGTCTGAATATTACTCATAGGGATAAACTTTAATCTTGTCCGAAGAGAATGTCTCCAGTGCCTTAGTTGTGTAACTCGGTTTGATTAGGAAACGTCTGTATTTGTGGTTAACAGATGTCATGCGTAATGCCGCGGAGGAACAGAACGATTAGACGTCTGAAATCTGTAAGCTGACGCTGGTTAGTTCCTCGAACGTCATTATTGTTTCTGAGAGACTGTAGTTCCTAGTAACTGTATTTTTCACATGGTTCTGGTGTTGCTAATGGTTCCACCGTGTGTGTCGTGATACGACAGCGTTTACTTTAAGCTTCTTTGAAGCTGGAATGAGTTTCTCTTTTTGATAAACACCGTAATGAATGCCGTAATAAGCAGCGAACTGAAGGATTATTCATCATCATTGCCGATACTCTACACTTAATGGCTTCCTACATCATCGGGATCAATATAATTCATCGTCAACTCTGTAAACCTGAATAAATGATATAAAGCGCCACTAGATCGAGGCTTGATTATAAAACTTGCTTTATTGGTTCGTTGTAATAGTAGTTGCTGTGTACAAGACTGATCTCAGATCTTACTGATCGACTAAAATAAAACAGGCCAGAGTTTTGTAAATGATTAATACAGATTTAAGCAAACGGGGTTATTTGTTACGAGTTTTCAGTGATCTTTTAAGTGTTAAAGCCCTGTATTTTTTGTTTCTGCATT
This sequence comes from Botia almorhae, assembly GCA_036877575.1. NCBI lineage: Eukaryota > Metazoa > Chordata > Actinopteri > Cypriniformes > Botiidae > Botia > Botia almorhae. The sequence continues at coordinate 37,068 of JAZGTJ010002514.1, forward strand.
ATAGAACGGAAGACATGGCTTGTGGTATAGAGAGTACACATGCATCTAAAACTATACAAAGTGCTTTTTGCGCATGTGTTTTTGTCTTGAAGTACGTATACTTGACTTTTATAGCTAACTTTAAGTATAAACGTGTTATTTTTTATTAAAGGTATGTGTATTTTGGAAACAATATAGATAATAAAGATTTCGGAGCAATTTGATATCCAGATAAGAATTTTTCCCTTACGAAGATACAAGTATGTGTTTTGTGTATATATTCGATCGCCGTCATTATCGAGTTATTTTAAAGGTTATGATGCAATGTTAAAACGTTGTATGTGAAAAAGGGCAATTTGCTGAGATGCAAAAGAGCTGGGAGGTCATTTTTTTGACGTTTTACGGTATTCTTTGGTTATATCTTACAGAAATATTTATGGAAGAATTATGTTCTTTTTTTTAACAATTCAATTTTTTGTATAAAATATGCAACAAATGCTACTCTATGAAGAAAATATTGATAATGACTACATAGGATATTATTCGAAGGTTGGTACATATTATGCCCTTGCAAGCCATTTTATTTGAGTTTTGTTATTTTAATGTTATTTGCATATAGTAATCGTACCTGTTAAAAGCATACGTGTGCTGAAACGTTTCAAATCTTTGTGTGTCTGAATGTTTTGATTTGCAGTTATAGGAACTTTGTAACACTTTAAAATACATTTACAAACAGCTGTTTTTAGATAACAGAGACCGACTCACACACTGTAAGTCGTGGTGCCTTTAATATACACAAAACAGTGACAAAAGATGTGCCTGACCAATGATTGGCTATGACACTGAATCGCAATCACAAGATTTTTACGTGTACTAAACGTTGTAGTAAACGAGGCTCTTACTGTATGAAACTGTTAGCTCTAGTTAGTCATGTCTCCAGGTCAAGTGTCAAGTCCAGGAATGACATTGAAAAAGCTTTTTCATGTAAAAATGGAAAAATTTGAAGACTGTGGGACTGAAGTTTGCATGTGCATGTTTTTTTTTAAACGATTCGAGAACTTTTGTTTGTGCAATGTATTCTTATTTAATATCACTACATGTTAATTCCCGGTAGGATTTTTTTTTCTGGAATACACCTAACTGCCAATAAATGCCTCTAGTTACTGCTAGTATTTCCAGTACCGTTATTAAATGTACTGAATGAACTGATTTAACCCTCATGTAAGAGAAACTTGTTTGTAAAATATTTGTCATATTGGATTGGACAGAGTAACAGAAAGGTCTGGAAGGAAAGAAAATCGAATCTGTTGCTCGTTGTCCATGAAACGGCATTCCGATATGTGCCTTATTTGTTCGTTTGGAAAACTGAAAACTGTGCTTTTAAAAGTTTTGTTCAATTAAAACATTGACTCAACGTGATCCGTGCCTCCCTTTCATTTCTTGTTACAGCACACAGGGAATGGTTCTGTTTGGGCCAAAATATATATGCAGCCTATGTATTTCAACACACCAGGAAATGGGCCAAAGAGTGTGGTGAAATCCTGTCCATTGTAAATCAGTCACACTGAAGGCGGTATGGACTGATGAATTATTTAGATATAGTTCTGGGGAATGATGCTTGTGTAACTGGAAACCAGCTCTGAAGCTGTGGGGAATGCTTGTCATCGGGCCGGGGGGCGACTCGAACCCATCTTTACAACTGCTAAGGTCTGAAGACATGGACGTGTATTTTTTTAAGCTTGACCCAATTGTATTGATTGTAAACATATGAGCTCTGTATGTGAACGTTAGTGCTTGGCAATGGCGATGACTTTTCTCCTAAAGCCAAGTTTAAGTAATTGGTCTACACGTTCCAAATCCCTTAAACTTCATAAAAGGGTGGAGACCCAAATTGTATCGAGTTTTTGCGACAACACAGCCTTAAACGGAACGAGAATGTTTCTATGGCAACACCGCAGTATGAGAAGTCAAACAAAGCAGTTGTGACTTCGGACCCCATATGGTTTCATTTAGCAGAGCCGTGCGTTCCACAAAGGTTCATAATTTACTTTCATAAGGCATTACTGTGATAAGCTACACCTACATGCCATTTAAAAGTGACTGAACGTTTCATTACATGGTATTGTGAATGTCAATTGCCTACAGTTAAAATGAAATTTTACCGTTATATACAATAAAAGTAACGCCAGTCTCTGCGCTCAAGTTTTGATTGATTGAACATATTCCCTTTAAAAATATTCTTGCTTCAAGTTCAATATTTAAGCTGAAGGTGCTTCACTAACCGCACATGATGTCATATCCTGCTTTAGGGGACAGGAACTCTTGTTGCTGGATAGTCTAAAAAAAGGTTCGGAATTAGTCTCAGGAAGATTTAAAAAGCATGCCACACAACCAGATATACTGCTGCAGTTGTAGCAGGCCCTCATCTGGAAAACAGCCTTGAGTCATTAAACAAATGGGCACAGGATGCAAATATCCTAGAAGAAATTCCATATGTCAAAACCAGTTTCATGTGTCATTTATTCAAAATACCGCCCGGGTTTCTCTGGCGTAGTTCTTAGAAAGTAAACAAAATCCATACAGCCTTAATTCTAATTTATAAACCTCAAAATTGTTTTAACTTAGTCAGATGCCATAGGGCACAAGAAAATGTATACCAAGCAAGATTTTTGTGAAGCGTGAAAAAATACTTTTATTACATTACTTTGCACGAGTAACATGCTTACATAGTAAGCATAAAAGACCTTCATCAACGCACACAATGGTGCATATAAATGGTGATGTGAACAGTAAGTATAATTATGTTTAAAACAAATAATTTACTATAATATACATGCAAAAGCAGTTTCAGTTAAAAAAAAGCGAACATATCAAAATAAAGAGAATCCAGATATCCAGAATCACTTCAGTTCTCCACAGTCTGTGATGACAACCTTCTTTAGAGTTCCTCCATCGTGTAAACCGTAAGACTCCATGAGACAGACGGTCTCCATGCCCTCCGTGACCTGACCAAACACAACGTGCTTGCCATTAAGCCTGAGAGAGAAGCGCAGGAGCATCAATCCAACGAAAACAGTTACGGCACTTGGGATGAGTAATAATTGAATAAGGTTTCTGCTGGCATACCATTCTGTTTTCGCAGTGCAGATGAAAAACTGGGATCCATTCGTGTTCGGCCCAGAGTTTGCCATAGACAGCACACCTACAAGAAAAATCAGACCACCTTCAGAGTTATGACTTTTTATAGGTGAATTATTTTATGATGAATAAGAGGGAAATCTGACTGTCAACAGACACACAATAGCAAGCAGAGAGTAAAGAAAAGTTTGAAAAGTTTGTGTGGGGTGGGGAGGAGGTTACTGGATGGGAGACAACATCTGGGTTTGAAAAGTTATGGTTTTCTACTAAAATTACATCCAGTCGTGTATTACACAACCCAACACTATTTGACCATATTAAATCTATCAGAAGGGTTTGTTAGGGTAGGAACCCCCTGGCACTGAAAATGCACAAGGATACACTGGCTTTGACTTGCTTAGAAAGTAGGTCATTTGTTCGGAGATTACGCAGTGTGTTCAGCAACTGAGGGAGCTTTAGCACCACACTGTGGCCATACAGGGACGTGCATGAGCAGTTTTTGGATATTCGTTTATAATGGTTGCGTTGTCTAGCTGAATTAATTTGTGTCTATTGTGAGGACTTAGGTCTCAACAGCTGAGCTGGTTAAGTATGACACGCTGGTGACGTCACCTGGTCCGGTGTGTTTCAGCTTGAAATTCTCATCCGTAAATTTCTTCCCAAAAATAGACTTGCCACCGGTGCCGTTATGATGAGTGAAATCTCCACCCTGCCAACAAAGCATCAATTGAGGGACTACGCATATATAGCTCATAATAAAGGTTAAAAGCTGATCATTAAAATAAAATATTGATATATGTTAACACCAGCGTGTATGTGTTCGTATCCAAAGACTTTTGGCAGCGTTGAAAGATGCAGTTACCTGACACATGAATTCAGGGACAATTCTGTGAAACACTGAACCCTTGTATCCAAAACCATGTTCTCCTGTACAGAGCGCCCGGAAGTTCTCTTAAAGAAAAGACTTTGTGAATACCGACCGCTACTGTATTTCAGTGTCATGAACTAATCATTATTTTGATGAAATACGTGTTTACCTGCTGTTTTAGGAACAACGTCAGCAAATAGCTGCAAAAAAAGTGTAAAAAAAATACATTTGACTTCATATTGTTATTATTGCTGTGATTGTCAATCACTGGGTATATCGTTAGCACACAAGTACATAAACCGAGAACATATTTTATGTTATTTACTACCTCTCGATTCTGAATGTTATTTACCTTTACTCTTTTAATGCGCCATAAACCTTTGATTTATTTTGACTCTCCGGTCTGTTTCAGACATTTATTTTACTTGACAGTAACTGTGCATTATGTTCTGCTCAGCTTTCATAAATCGTAACTTGCCTCAATGATAATTCTTCCAATGAACTCGCCGTCAGCTGCGATATCCATAAACACAACAGGGTTTTTCACCGGTCCTGAAACAAGCCTGTTTGCAGCCATTGCGACAGAGCAATATTTTAAACGATTCTTCATCTGCAACATTTTTGTTGTAGTGTTGAAAACCCATCAACGAAGACATGAAGACCGCAGCGTCCAAGGTGAACCGAGCTTCACGCTGCCGTAAACACACCACGCATGTGACCCTGC